>JAQFZA010001144.1:0-10564 GCA_034695115.1 Desoria olivacea
CAACTTCCAGCTAGGATTTATGAACCCCTTCTGCTTTAATTCTTTAGCAAACAATTGGTAAACTAAGTGGTGGAATGTACAAGTGCTTTTTCCGAGAAATATTATAAAGATTTAATTTTAGCAACGGTCAAAGTAATTTCTAACTAATAGATGTGTACATACTATGATTACATGTTAACACTTTGACCTTACACTATGGTGGTATTTTTTAATTATTATCAAACCAATTAAAGTGCCCATTAAAAAATGGAAATGTATCCATTAAATTAAGGGAAATTGTCTTGGGTGAAGGTTTCCACTTACTTTTTAACATAAAGTTACTTTTTTAGTGTTACTTAGTTTCTAATAAATAATGATTGGCTTTATAAATAATTTTGGTCCAAAATCGGTAAATCTGATCATTTATTCCGATATGATTTTTTTACGGTATGAATAGACTGTGGTGGTATGAATTACTAGGTATGAACTTTACCAGTATGAATCGCTTGGTATGAACAGTCAGGGACTCCTTTCATATTGAGTCATATAAAATGTAGGATGTGCATGTCCTTTGATCATATTATGATGATGAGAGGCCACTGCCGAAGACGATCCAGGATCAGATAATCAAACCCCAACTTTCTGATATAAGACGATTGCACATTTGTGTACAATTTTAAATTTCTAGGGATGAATCTTTTTTTCATTATCAAACCGATTTAATACATAATAGCCTTAAAAATAATACCTAATTATACATACATCAACTTAACTCCAAATCTCCACTATTATTCGTGTAAAAGAGATACACAACATTTGCGTGCCAATTGATCTCATCCAAAAGTCCATATAATCCTACAATAATACGACCTTTGGCCTTATAAATTTAATCCGTAGAATAATCACAGCCCATCCCCTGCCAGAAGGTTATGTAGATTACAGTCTATTGTTTTAGCCCAGTATGAGCACGTTTTTTTTGTAAATAAAAGTTACAATAACATTAACAAATGTACAAATAAATGTAATGTGTAAATTCGCGTAACCAACTTCCCACAATGGTGTGTATTGTTGGAATGTAATCCCTTACTTACTTAAAAATGGAATGGAAGTACATACTGCGCATATTGTAAGGTTTGGGGGTCACTACTGGCTAACAAAAATTGCCATAAGCCAACCGACCAAGCTTCTGTACTATTGAAAATGGGTTGGTTTGGTTGAACAATTGCAATGTGTTGAAGTCGACTACATTTCCTGTACAGGTAAGTTCCAAGATTTAATCTCATTTCAATGGTATGAATGGGCTTTGTTACATTTACAAGACTCGCATATCAAATACAACATTTAGCATCAACAGGTATTAACAATAATACTACAGTCCAGTGCTTACTTTAGGGCGATGATGACATGGATCAGGTTACTTTAACACATTTTGGTATCAAAATAATTCGAAATCGTACATTAAATCGTATTTACTGAAGTTCGCTAGGAAAAACACGTTTAAATTGCAATATTTTAAACAATAAACAATTGTACCTACGATGCGTAGCTTTTTTGCATTGATTCTCGTTGCAGTCTGCCTTGTTGCAGCTGCCTCGGCCTTCCCTGCCGATACCCTGGAAGGCAAAGTTGGTGAGTTGTAAAAGTTGTAAAACTCATCGACATGTTCGATGAGTTTTCATTCTAACCTTAACTTCTCGATGGAGAAGAGTAGATACTTATTGTGTTTTTGATTTTGTTTTATTCAACAGACTCTCCACTGGCAGGTTTTACTTTTATTTATGTATTATTCTTGTTGATTTTCTTTAGTTTTCTTTTGTTTATTATTCATCGTTGAACGTTATTCATTTTAGAATGGGTAAATTGTACATCCAAAAAAAATGCTTGTGTCCTCCTTTTTCCTGGAGAGATATGTTTGTCATTAAGGTTGTGGCCAGGGTTCTTAACTTTTCAAAAAACTGAAATTGTGAATTTGTGAAAATTTTGAAAAATTAGACAATTTGAAAATTTTGAATGATTTTAAAAATTGAAAAAACTTGAAATTTTTTCAAAATGTAAAAAATTTGAAAAAAATTATTTTTCTAGACCCTTTTCATTTATTTTTTCATTTTGTAATGAATAATTATCCTTGAAATTTCAAGGGTTCATCGTTCATTTTTCAGCGATCTTCATCTTTCATTTTCAATTGAAATTTCACTTAACAAACCTGGTGGTGGCTCAGTTTTTATTACGAAATCTCAATTATAATGTTAAGGATAAGGATATTGTTGTTTTATAATGATTCCTACCTTGACGTGCAGGGTCAGTTGGTTTTCCACATTGAATTTTAAGCTTAGAATTAGTCCCAATTTGTAAGTTGTCGAAATCGGTGACTTCTAGTGCGAATTTGAAACATTTGCATACTTTCGTCAATAAGATGTAAGATTGTAAGTAAATCAATCAATCCATAAAAAAACAGGGCAGATCAACCCCGTCGCAGCAGCTTTCGTAGAAATCCAGGAAGACGGAGGGGTCAGCGGAAACAGGGCTAAGAGGCAGTATGGATATGGTAGATATGGTAAAAGTGATCTGTTTGATAAGTATTTAAGACGGTCAATTAATAAGGTTCATTTTGTTCACTTCCAGGAGGAGGATATCGACAAGGATATCGACAAGGTTATGGTGGAGGGGGTCGTCGTAAGTTTTATTTATTTGTCGACATTTTCCAAATCAATTCAAATCAAATCTGATTTTGCGTCGTTTTGCGGCTGTCTCATCATGGCATCATGTCATGATTGGGTTTAAATTGTTGAAATGCAGGAAGTTAATGTTCTTATCTTAAATCTTGTCAGGTGAGTATGGATACCGATATGGGAACCGTGGTGGATATGGAGGACATGGATACTTCGGTTAAAATTTCATGAAGAAACCGACTACTTGATGGAATATTTTTCAAATGCATTTAAGGAAATCCTTGATTACAAATATTCACATTACCTTCGTAAGCCTATTTTAAAATATCCAATCAATAAATCGAAATACCAAACTTTTATTTAAAGTTTTGAGGAGTGTTCGTATTCATTTCCCTACAATTTGAGCGTTTCTGGGACTACATTTTCCATCTTTAAGTCTGCCTTGTTCAGTACTTCATTTTATTCATTGGGTGGGTTTGAATGATGAAAGGAAAGTTAATTGGTTAGAGGGTTTTAATATAAATATTTTAAGCATAATTTAAAGTATAATTAAGTTTTTAAAAAAAACTAAAAAAGGTAAAAAATATGACGGAAAAATATCAAGAAAATATTTTAAGCGTGTCCAATTTACTACACTTTCCGGCCTGCTTGTTTACCGGAGAAGTTCATGAGCTTAAATACATTCCAGTCATCCAATTCCACATGTTTTTAATTCGGTTAATCCATAAAGTGGATTGTATATCAAATTTGGACCAGTTCAAACAACAATCTACGAACGAGGTAGATTCAGTATCAGAAATTACAAAAATGTTCCATAGCCCTCCGAAGCTGTTATCAAAATTTTTGGAAGTTACAATGGAGCAGATTAAATTGTAACACTATGAGTATTCGGGTTGGGTTATAAAGAATATTTAGAATTTTCGAAATGAGGAGAATAATTCAAATGATTGTATGCCTCAAGGCCAAAGGAGGAGGAAGTCTCTTCGAAAAGTGCGGAAGGGAGAGAAGAGTTACAGAGTCTTAAGAAAACATTCATCATTCATCCATTCTGTTCTTGAGACTTGAAGTTAGGGTTCAAAAGTTAGAGGTTTTTCAGGGTTTTTGGGGTCAATATTTTACCAATAATGGATAAGTTTTTAAAGTAATTCATAATATGACACACGTACACAATTACTAATACCATCGCAAATTGTTTTAAGCATTCCAATTTTGTATGCATTAATGATTCTGGACCACTGGAACCGGAACTGCCAAGACAAATTGAGCAAGAGATGTTGCCTTTCATTTTGAGAGGGGTTGAACTAAATGTGTTTCCAAGTGGTGTTTCCGTAGAAGACATTATTGGTTTTGATAATGACATACCAACTGCAATTTCATATGAGGGAATGATGATTAGTGATGAAGCCAGCGCTCATAAGGATGGAGGAGACAATGAAGAAGAAGACGAAGAAGAAAACGAACCATCAAATGTAGCTACTCATGCTAGTGCTCTCAAAGCCTTTAATGAGATGCGAATGTTTTTTGCCAATTCCACTTGCCTTTCAGAGCAAGTTCAGAATTCGATTTCGATCATCAACAATGCTCTCATGAGTATAAATGTACCGGCAGTCCAATCAAAAATCACACAATATTTTTGCAACCCCACTGTTCCTGAATCTGTACCATCACCATATTAGAAGAATAATAAGAATTAGAAGAATACATATGTATTAGAAGAGATTAGATTAATGAAAATATTTGCTGTATTAAATTTGTTAAAATTGTGTCATGTACAAATAAATCTGACTTGTGACACCTATCTAACCAGTTTGAAACTACTTTCGATTTAGTAAACTTTCGATTTAGTAAACAAATCTACCTACCACCGTGGAGTTTACTAAATCGAGCGTCAACTGTACAACGACACCCATAAATCCCAAAAATAAGTTTTCGGAACAAAACGGTTTTTTTTTTATACAAACCTATTGGGAAGAAAAATCATATTTGAGTTTACAGCAGAATTTCAGGGTTTTTGGGTTCAAAATTCGGGGTTAATGTTTAGGAAAACACGGTAGCAAAAAACCTCGGGCTCCTAGAACCCTGTTGGCCATCCTCTCAGAATTTCCAACTAAAACTCAACAGCCTAGTCCAACTTCCATAATAGTTAAGCTCCTCCAGCATAATATTCAAAATTGAGGGCAGTAAACCATAGGGAAACCATTAGGACATGTTAGGCATGTAAGAAATTTTAAGGTCTTGTAATAATGCTTACAATCCCCATCGCCACGAGCATCAGATCCTCTCCAACAAAATCTTGTCAAGGGGAATCGATTTTTGAAGCCCTTTCCTCGTCTTCGTCTATTTCGGGAAGAAATGTTATTTTATGCCAGAATTCCCGAAGACAAAAACTTGTTAATTGGAGCTTATATGTTAAAGCATTTCTCTACATTTCAATACAATCTCCCGACATTTCAATACAATTCCGCATTTGAATCATAATGGCCCCCTCTGCTTTTAAGTAATTCCTGGGGAAAGTCTGAATAGTCCAAACTCCAATCTTCTTATGCTTACTTTAAGTTAATGCTCTACTTCTATCTCTTACGAAGATGGAACAGGGTGGAGGATCCATATGCTATGTAGGTAATCTGTTTTTGGTAGTTCAGGTAGGAAGAACTTATCGAAATGTCTTAATCGATCAGATATTCGTCGACATTAATCCCATAGGATTTTGATTTAAGTTTCAGATGGACGGGAATAGCCTTCGACCGGAAGTGTTCTTGAGCATCCGTAAATAATCTTACTTTCAATCAATTGACTTTGACACTAAATTCTCGTAAAAGTTGTTCTGAAAGCAATTTGCCGAAATGCTGATTTTTTTTTCAATTAAAAAGCCTCGGTAGCAAAATAAAAAGTAGTCCAATAGCATCATAGTTGCTAACTTTTCAAACCAACGTTCATTTTTCATGAAAAATTACTGAAAATTTTGAAAAATGAAGGTTTTATTTGTCATGACCTTTGTGAAAGATGAAACGTGAAAAAGGAAAGATGAACCGTGAAAACAGCTTTTTAGCGTGAATAACCATGCACAAGAATATTATTTAAATGCAAGGCACTACAACTTTTCACAGCTACAACCAAGTTTACCCCACACGGTCGAAATTTTAAAATTTAGAGCTGTATTTCAATGAGTTTTTTAATATTTTTAATGAAAAATTATCCTTGAAATTTCAAGGGTTCATCTTTCATTTTTCACTTGAAATTCCACCTAACCCTATCTATAATAGTAGTAAAATGGAAACATTTAATATACAGAGGCTTTGTTGGTCCTATAATACTCACTGCAATTGATCCTTTTGGCAAAAATCCCGTTTTTCTACATAAAATGGTAAGGAAAAGGGTGTTGAAGTTAGTTTTGAAAGTGTAACATTTAATTAGTCACAGTAATTCCGGTTTTATTACACAGAGCTCTGCACTGCCACTAATTGTTATCAAGAGATCTTTTTATCCCTTAAAATCCTCCATCATGCTAGATCAATGCAAGGTCATCTCAACAAAGCTAATCGAGTGACATGGTCCAATTAAACCGGAATCCCTTCGTTTCATAGATAGATGCAGTCTGATGTAAAAATGGAGATGAAGCTTTTCGTTCCATCAGCAACAAATTTGCAACAAACTTCAGGATGTTTCCACCCAGCCGTATTTAATCCCGTTTAAGTGGGGGTCGCTTAAACGGGACAGAAATGTCAATTTCCAAACTATCCCACTTAACCGCTTATTAAAAAACCACACCAACTGTTCAAATGTCAGAGCCAATAATATCATCAACATACTAAACAAGACTTGGTAACAAGAAACAAAACTAAGCAAAAATACCAAGCATGGCTAACACATTTAGTTGGTTAAGTCCTTAACAGATTTAAGAAGCCACCCCTGATTTATAAATGTTGACGGAAGCAATTACTTTAAATAGGTAAATCTGCGTGACAATGTCAAATTTCTAAACTTCAAGAGTTTTAAGCGTTTTATTAAAAAGCAGAGTCATCGTGTTTATTATTATTACAGAATCCTCCACCTTCATGTTAAATGATCATGACAAAAGTTCCCAAGACTGAGGAATAACCTTCAATCCAGCCTCCAACTTTAAGACGTTTGAGATCGTTGGAGGCTTTTACATTGAAACTTTGTAACTTTTGTTGAAGTTTTCAAGCTCCAGAAGTCCAGGTTGTCCCAACGACATCGGATCAACTTAGGGATCATCATCTGGCCTGCAGTCCCCATTGTTTATTTACACTATGGCCATTCTCGTTACAAATTATTTCAAAACTTTCCCCATCCCCGAAGTTCTAGAAAAGTTCAGAATCAGACGGATGTTTTTACGGAAGGAAAAGCCTTGTAGTCAACACGTTTTAGGCTTTGTTTGTGGGATACAACTGTGAAACAGTTGGGGACTTGGGACTGTCCATTTATTACGTTTTACTGTACAAAGTCCATCAGATTTTGACACCAACTCTTAGAAAAGTGTTCATTGTATCAGATTTGACGAGATTTGGATTGACATTAGGTCATTTGGCATCTAGATTGATAGATTATGTGTAGAAGGCTACATGATCAGTGAAACTGGACGTAAAACGTTACAAAACATATGTTTTTACCATTAATTTTAATTACGGTATTTAAAGGTTTACAACATTTAAATTCTTCAATCTTGTTAAAACCGCTAGATGCTTAAAACACTCCTTTATCAATTTAATTTAATAATTAGCTAATTTGTAATGGCTTAATGGGTTTAAATTACTTACAACAGGATTAAGGAAAAAGTGCATGAAAGTTTTGGAAATGTGGCTTGATGGGTTTGATGTTTCTTTTATCATTTAAAGTTACAGTATTTGTCCTAAAATATTTTAAGTAAAAATGTGTACATCATTTCTCCGGCCAAAATGCAAGGCCGTACCGTAAGAATATCAATTGCATGTTGACATATCTAAGTACGTTGTAGTATGTATAATATACTCGTAGTATAGAATGATCTTACGAAAGGAAATGTAAATAAGAACTACAAGAAGACGCGTATCCATTAAATATTCTGAACTTAAAGTGAGCAGCACAGGGTAGTTGGTAACAGGGTTACGTAAAACCCACCCGGGGAGCCCTAAACCCGGGTTTGATACCCGGCCGGGTTTCAAACCCGGACCCGGCCGGGTAGTATGGGGTCAGTATAGCAAAACCCGGAACCCAGTAAAACCCAGTCAATTTTAGGTGGGTTTACCCAGCCGGGTTGGGTATGAAACCCGGCCGGATAAACCCACAGCGTAACCCTGGTTGGTAAAAGGACACCATGAGATCTTTATATCTTTTTCTGGAGAAGTAGCTCGTCTCTGTTGTCAAAGTAAATATTTGAGTCTGCCTGCCATATTCCTATAATATATTATTCCTTGTGTACTTTTCATTTCGGATTGACAAACAAAGAGAAAGAGGCAGAAAAAGGAGGAAAAGTTGTGAAAGTGGAAACGGGAAGTTTTGCAAGTAAAAGTGTTTGGACCATAGATGGGCAGGCCTCCTGAGGCCGAAGGCCATACCAGTTTGTATTGGCCTCAATTCGTTAACTTTTAAAAAAAATCAGTTTTTATGAAAAATGAACAACATTCAAAATTCAAAATTTTTATTTTCCAAATTTTTATTTTTTCAAATTTTTCCTTGACATTTTTCCTGGGAAAAAATGTTAATTCCACTTTAAATTCCTAATTTTTAGAACTGGACTGGCTGGGACATACAAAGTTTCATCCATATTCCCATGAGCTTCTAGGGAATGTTTTTGGATAAGTCAACATTTTGTAAGGTGTTTTCCAATACAGATGCTACGGGGTCATAACCTGGATACCGTAAATCTCGGTGTAGCTCCCCTGGTGAAGTTCCTTATTTATTTGAAGTTATAATCCCCCTCCCCTTAACGAAAACATGTGAAAGTAGGTAAATGTGCCTGAATCATGGAAATTCATGGTTCGAAACTTTTTCTGTCTATTAATAGATTAGAAAAGTAGCTAAAGAAGAATAAGGTACTAAGTTATGCTGATTTTAATTGTCCTATTTGTCAGGAGAGTTAAGGTACATTTTAAAAATTCTTCTACACATAAAAAACCATTAAAACTTTCAAACCCTGACTCATTCACGTCAGATTTGTAAAAACCCTCTAGGATTTCTCAACATTTTGCACACACGGCTTTGTCCCAAAAAACTTACTGTTCTTCGATATTTTATCATCTTAAGGTTCTTGTACATCGACGTCATAGATGATGACGGTTTTAGTCTCTCATTAGCGCTAACTTCTAACTAAATTTGAAACCCCATCAACTCCATTGTTGCTTATCGAAATTGAGTTTTCATATTTTTGTAATTTTGTTAAGTACTTTTTTCAAAGACGTCTGTGAAATAAAATTTGTTGGGATTTTGTTTTCAATGTCAAATTTAATAAATTAGTTTTAAATGCTATTTTTTGTAGGGACGTCAAAAACATCGATGTACAAGAGCCTTAAACCACCTTTAGTGATATGAGTTATGCAAATTAAGCACATTCCTCCATCAGACATAAACAACTAATAAAGAACTAAAAAAATTATTTCCAGCTTTAAATTGGTATAATTTTTTACTAATTTCCTTCATACTTTAAATTGTAATTTCCGGATACGCTTTAAGTCAGTTATACTATAGCAATCTATGGAGTCACCTATAAAGTCCTTGGTTCCTAAATGAATTAAAAGTTTAAGCTATGCATGCATATCATCATAACACGTACAAACATGCCTAGCCATGAATGAAACTCTTAAATGTTTACTCTGCAATTCCGTGTAACCATAAACCGTACCAGTACACCAATTTAACAATTGCATTTTATAATTAAGATTACAAGAAGCAAGTAGATTGACCTAAATTGACTTTTCAGCTGCTGGAAAATGTTAAATGTTTATCGTAATTCCGACAATTCCAAGTAACACTAAACAACCAAACTACAAACTTATTGCTCCATTTCCGGCCATTGAACTCCAATTCATTGGCACCATAAACCTTTTTTTTTCAAGATTCGAGTAATTCATTCAGAATATTGAAATCTGAAACCATCTAGATGGGTCAAAGTTCGAATTATATCCTTCTCATCTGACACATGCTAAACGGGAGGAAATTGTGGCTTTTTGGGACACCCTTTTAATGGACCGTAGTCAAAGACTTTATTAAATTTTTAATTCCAACACGTCAACGTGGAAGGCTTCCTTGAAATGTTTACTCTAACTTTTGTGTAAACATTAAAAATACTTTAAAAGAGTAACGCACTTGTCCGTTCCTGTCAGTCCTTTAGCCTAGATACATCCTGCCACCTCTTCAAAAGCCAAAGTTCAATTAGTTATTCCAATCCGACACAATTCCAACTCCAAAAAAGTCCAGCAAAGGTCAAGAGTTGTAAATTTGTTAATTTAAACTTTCCAGTCAACCTTCAGAAATAAAATGAGAGCAATGGCAACCACCGTGGTAAGTCAATAGATACATTTCATTTTACCGATAGGTTTCTAGAAGTGTCAGGCTTTTAATAAATGTCATTTACCACTTTGGCCTCAGATTTTAACTTAGGTCATGGGGGTCAACTTTTTTAAGTCGTACATAAAAACATTAAATTATTTTTTGTACTGTTGTCATACATTTTTCCAAAATTGTTTACCCTCACAGATGGACCTTCACTTCCGGCTTCCAATTGAACACGGTGGCACATCGCTAACTTCGATGTAATACTTCGATCGTTAGTGTTCTTCGGTATGGGGCAAATGAAGGTACTTGAAGGTCTGGATGGAAGGAAATTACTGCATTTCTCCAAGACATAGATGACCCCGTGGTATTGTCGTTCGGGAAGTCTGTCATTCGCATCCTGGCCGTAAAATAAATATTCGAAGAGT
>JAQFZA010001145.1:0-10561 GCA_034695115.1 Desoria olivacea
GTCTTTGTGGAAATGCTCCTAGTAGTGAAGGTCTTTGTGGGAATGCTCCTAGTAGTGAAGGTCCTGCTTTCGCGTGGCCTGTACTTAATACCACAGGTTCTACAACCGATAGCCCAGGTCCTCCACCTGATGACCCAGTTCCTCCACCTGATGACCCAGGTCCTCCACCCGATGGCCCAGGTCCTCCACCTGATGACCCAGTTCCTCCACCTGATGACCCAGGTCCTCCACCCGATGGCCCAGGTCCTCCACCTGATGACTCAAGTTCTCCACCTGATGACCCAGGTGCTGCTGTCCCACCCGAAGATAAGGACCTTCGCCCTCGAGAAGGTCGTGGTGGAGGTCGAGGCCCTCTCCCATTAACAACAAACGTAACACTCGACTGCACTCGGCCATCCTCAAATTGGACTTCCCGATAGTGAACTCTGACCTTCCCCAAACAGTTTTGCCCAATCTTTTTCAGCTCTTGGCACATGTCACAGCCCTCAATGTCATGTTGGCCTCCTCCGTGACCCTGGCGGGTCTGATCGTCTCCAGAATCTGATACCTCTTTGATCTATACAGAACAGGACATATCAGTTTTCATCACATTTACCCTTTGACACATAATTCAGCCGTGTCTAACCTTCTTTCGAATAAATTGACCTTTATTCTGACACTTCCGACACCTCTGACTGAAGACTTTGCTAAAGTAAGGGGAAGTCCAAGCCTCCTTGGGATGACATTTTTTCCTTCTGCAAATGAAGGTTACCCTAGTGGCATGCTTAAATAATTGTTCCATATTAAATTACAATTGTGTACGGTTGGGATTTGCAGTAAATTAAATAGCATATTCCCAACGGTATACTTACCCGTTCTTGAATTCCTGACCGATTAGCCTGGACATTACAGCCGGGACAGAGGCTGATACCCAACGAAGGGCTAATGAGTTGCCACCGCGTGTCGCAACTTAAGCAGACGTAGGTATCCAGGGTCGTCATCTACATCAACATAATATACACACACAGTCCAATATGACATTTGAACTTTAATTACAGATGTTGAATAAGCAGTTACCCCTGCTGTGGCATCGATGACGGTGGCATTGCCGTAGCAAGTTCCACACGGTTCACTATACGAGGTGGAAATGGCCTTCCATCCGTGATAGGAAGGCCATTGGTGCTTGCAGTCGTCATTGAGACATTCGTAGACGGCGTAGACTTTGCTGCACCGATCCTCGCGGCTCCGATTTCCCCCTTGGGTCATGACCTCAGAAATTCTATGACCGACACGGGTTAATTAAACAGTTTGGAATGAAATTAGATGGCGATTCTAATCAAATATCATTTAACTGATCTAGATTACCTCGATCAGTACCTCAACTTCTGGAAGCGATGGTGCAATTACCCAGGAACTGAACTGACCCTCTTACACATGCAGTTCCTTAACTATATGATGATTGTAGATAAATGTGTGTAATTGTCACTGGTTTATTATCTATTATTGGTTGAAAAACAGAATGTCAAGCTCAAGATATCAGATGAAGTCAGTCGGAAGGCATGCAGACAGATAATAATATATTAAATGACATGCATTTATGAGATAGTGTCATATGTAGGCAGACTTGGTGTTGATATTTGATACGAGTTCTGTCATCACGTAAATTGTCGAGGGTTAATTTCTAACTAATCTAATCTGTAAATCTGTAATAACTTTATTTATGTGTTTGTAACCTGGCCTATTTTAAGGATTAAATAAATATAATATAATGATAAAAAAACATGCATTTTTAGGTCGGGATTCCTATACGATGTAATATGTTACATTTAGTGGTGGTGGCAAACGTTTGTGTTTGTGTTTGTAAGTCTGGGAAGTATAGCACGCAGTTCCTAGAGCGGATAATGACAATGTGAACTAATTACTAAACCCTTTTTAAAATTAAAATTTATTTCAGATCGAAAACATTAAGATTTCGTGACAAAACTTGTATTTTGTAATCTAAATTAATGTAATTACCTGAAATTATTTTGCATGGATCCTGGGAAGTCTGCTATAGTTTCTGGATGAACAACCGTGTGGTACAAATGCTTTTGCATGTAGCTGTAGCATGTAGTTAGTTAGTTAGTGTAGTTAGTTTGTGGACAGTCGTGTCGTTAAAAACAGTTTAGTTTAGTTGTAGATATTTAAAATTGGATTGAGGACACGTCTGAAATAAAGTGCAGAAGCTGACAAAAGGATTGGTTGAATTGAATTGCATTTCCTGGAGGCCTTCGGGGTGACCTTGTTCATGACAATGGGACACGTGTACCACGAACATGTCATGATGTCACGATCAGGGTCACCCATTATACCGATGTTTAAAACAACATATTAAAATACATATTAAACGGTTAGTCCCACTTCGGCCGAGGTATGGATTTAAATTCCATTTAATTACAAAATAGAGGTTTAGCCTTATACTGTCAACTGTAACCTTTACAATTAAAGACTTCAAGTGACCTATGACATAATAATCACGACCAGGTTCATTGCAGGCAGGGTTTCGCTCCGGTTTTAACCACTTGAAGACTTTAACTGGTTTTAACCCCCAACACTCCTTCCGGTTTTAACCACAGGGTTAATGACGGTGGTTTTTTCCTGGTTTTAGCGACCCTAAACACCTCCAACCCGGCTTTTACGTAACCCTGATTGATTGCAGGTGTCAAGTCTTTTCCAAGTCCGTATTCTACTGGAATAATTATAGCCAAGAATTAAGGGACTTTAATGGAACTTTTATTGGAATAAGTCATCCGACATTTGTATCGTTTTAAGGACTTTTCTTATCCTTAATTTAAAAGTATTTTTACTTTAAAACAGTTTAGATATAAATTTTGAATTCTTAATTCCTATCAATAATAATAATAATAGTTTATTAATAAATAATCATAAGAATAAAGACGAAACCCCATCTGCTAAAAACACTAAAAAGGTAATACTTAATTGGTTCTTTAAATTCATAATTCCAGCTGATCCAATAACATCCAATAATTTAAGAGAGCCAGGTAATACAACATAAATTTAAGTGTTTTAAGTTAAAGTTTAAGTGTCTTAAAATTTTAAAATTAATAATGCTTAACAGTAATCCTCCATGTCATCCAAGTAATTTTGCAGAAGAAAGGGCTCAATCTGTCACAGAGCCGATACTAGGTTTGGCCGGCCTGGAACAAAATGTTCTAAGTACGGCCTTTTGAAATGTATTTTTAATTTAATTTTGAATTTTCTCGAAATTTTGAATTTTTTAAATTTTTTAAATTTTTCTAAAATTGTTAGGTTTTTTGAAATATTGAGCTTTTTTAAATTTTCCGAAATTTTGACTTCAAATTTTTGAAATTTTGAAATTTTTAGGACAGCCCTGAACCTAATGACCTACAATATTTACACAAGCACTTTATTTCTGTAAAATAATGGAGTTAAAGTTAAATTAGGTTAATTAATATTTAAAACCTGTAAATTCTATCACAGAAGAAATAACTAATTTGATGTATGGATGGCCCAAAGTATAATTTACAGAATTATCAGAGGGGAACTGTTAATTTTAATTATTTTTCCTTCCGATTTACTTTCGTATACAGTTGAGGATTTATAGTTCAATTAAATTAAGTTAATTGAACTTTAAAACTATAAGTTCCATCACAGAGGTTGTGATAAAGAGGAATAATTTAATATGTCAACGTCCTAAACATAATAATCCCAGGAAGCTCACTTTGTGTTAATTAATAAATTTATTTTTTTACCATTGATTTCCGTGTAAAATAGCGGATTTAACGTACGATTAAATTAAATTGCTAAATGTACATTAAAAAGTGTGAATTGCATATAAATTGGTGAGGAAGATGAGGGAGGTTGGGTTGAGTGGGTCATAGTAAACTCCTGCCCAAACTCCCTCACTACTTCACCGTAGCCAGGTTGGCCGAGTGGTCTAAGGCGTCGGACTTAAGTTCCGATCCTCAATCGAGGGCGTGGGTTCGAACCCCACATCTGGCAATTCTTTTTGCTTCCTTTAAAACACTTTTTCCTTATTCCGAATTCATACGAATTACTTTTTTTCATCGGATATTTACATATTATAGTAATTTAAGGCTATTTTTGTAACCTCTTGGGTCAATGTAACCCGGTTGGGTTTTAGAAGCAGCAGTAGGGGATTTTAACCATCCATTTTTAAGCATAAGTTAAGGAGTTTTTGTCGGAATTGACTTTAAATTCCTTCCTACTGCTTATTCATTGATGTTTCCATATTTTCATCCGAATTACTTTTTTTCATCGGATATTTGGATATTTTTTGGTAATTTAAGTTTTTTTTTAACCTCTTGTGTCAATGTAACCCGCTTGGGGCTTAGAAGCAGCAGAAAGTGCTTTTAAGCATCGGTTTTTAAGCATAAGTTAAGAATTTTTTGTCGGAATTGACTGTATATTCCTTGCTACACCTTATTGATGGATGTTTTCATATTTTCTTGTGAAAATGTTACGGCGTATCTAAAGTTTGCTAAAATGTGTTCTGGTTGAATGTTGTGTTTTTTGGCCAGCTCTTCAACTTTTTTGGCAATGTCGGGATTTAAACATCTTGAAGTTTGGTAATTTCCCCTTGTTTGTTTATCAATGCTGATGGACGAACATTGATAAAAGTTTAGGAAAGTCAGGAATTAATTTGAAATGAATTAAAAAACAAATCAGACATGATTTTGTATCAAAATTATGGGAAAAAAATTCAGGAAATGACTATCCCCTCATTGTTTGATATTTTGAAAGGTTTTCACAAGGATAAATAAAAGTGCAAAAATTAATTATTATCGGCCAGTAGACTGCGTGTAGGGAATTAATTAAATTTCGCATATTGCACATTTAAAAGGGCTTCCGTATCCAATTCGACCCTCCTGGCTTTTCCCGTCCAACACTTTCCTGGACTTCGGAGATGTTAAACAGGAAGGATGGTTAATTGATACATACACGTACGTACTTTCAGAGGGATGCTTATGAATTCTGCATGTGAGGAAGTATAAGGGACAGGTTCAATTTCGGATGTTTTTATGCAAATTTTCTGATCAGGGTTTCCATGATGTTTTTGGCAGGGGTGGAAAATGATTCACGAATACATACGTGGACTAGAAATTAATGAAGTTTCTAAAGAGTTGTCCAAACGGTCACCCCGTTAAAGTTCGTGCTTGGTATTGGAAAAACGTTATTAATTAATGCCCTGTAAGATCAGTTCCGGTCATCATAAAGATGTCAACTATTTTTATTTTCCTTACAGAAGTCACAATCAATCGGTTCGACTAATAATAAATAAATCTAACTAAATACATTCCTCATTGTTCTCATATATTCCTCATAACTATTTTCATATATTCCTCATAAAGTGCAAAAAAAGTAAATTAAAGTTCAGAAATTAAAGGCAGTTGAGCATTTAAAACATTCTTAGGCTTATGGATAGAGGCGTATGGCATTTTGGCAATCTAGATGTCAATCAGGAATGAGCTTGACATGTGCATGTGAATTAGATGAGAGGAGGACGTGGTATAGGTGTGAGGTCTGGTGTCCCACCGACACCGAATTCCGGATCTCGTGTCAACCGATCACCCCCAACTGCCCGATAGTCCGAACCCCTACTCATCCTTCAAGTCTGCCATGCGGAATGACTAATCAGGGAATACTAATGAGAAGACCCTACCTGGTCCAGAGGTCTATGGAATCCAACCCTCCAGCCACCCTCTCACCAATCCCACACAGCAATTAAAAAAATATGCATTTTTCGCAACCGATTCGGCATTCAGTTTCTGAATCCTTCTCATTACCTTCTCTCACCTTTGACAAAGTAGTCGCAGAAATAATCAGTCGCAGTTTCTAACATTTTAAATCCGATTCAATTTACTCCAATCGTCCGTTTCTTTTAATTACGGGGACGATGGAGATCTTTGAAGAGGATCCTGAGAGCCCTGAACCTACAGGACAGATTGACGGGGGTCAGGGGCCTCTGGGTCAGACTGACGAGGGTCGACGGGGTCCAGAGAATCCAAATCCATCAGGACCAGTTGAAGGGGGTGGAAATCATGAGAATCCTCAGCCACTGGGGCCAGTTGCTGGAGGTGGGGGTCCTGTGGGGCAAATTGATGAGGTTGCAATGAGACCAGCTGAAGGGAATCGGGGTCCTCAGAATCCAGAACCATTGGGACCAGTTGAAGGGGGTGGGGACTTTGACCATCCTCAGCCACTGGGGCCACCGGAAAGTGGTCAGATTGATGAGGGGACGGATGCGGTGGGACCAGAAGGGCCTGGGGATCCTGAGAATCCTGGATCAGTCCGACGGATTAAAAACCCCCCAGGGTATTTGAAGCGAATGGTTCGGAGGTTGAAGTGTTGGAACAAATGGTTGAACAAGAAGTTGGAACCTGACCAAAGTAGACGTCTCATAATATTCCTTCGGCAGCTGAAGTTACCGGGCCTCAAGCAGATGCTCGCCCCCAACAAACCGGCCATCCAAAGGTAACTTCAATTCTTCTTCCCTCATTTACTATTTAAAATCTTGAAATTAATTTAGATTTGTTTAAAACAAAATAATATAAGATGTAGTAGAGACATAGTTTTTTGGACATTGTTTTAAGACCCTGAAATTAGCATATATGGGCATTTTATGTACATGTAAGATTTTAAAATTCTTTTTTTTTAAATAGAGCATTACAAGGGGGTGGGGTCCTTGGGCCGAATTTTGACAAACCGATGCCAACTATTGTGGCTAAAGTATCAAAGTTTCGAAAAAAATCAACCCGATAATTTACAGTTGAGAAACAAAAAAGCCTTAGCATTTTTAGTGACATCGCCTTTTTTGTCTCACTAAAAATGCTAAGGCTTTTTTGTTTCTCAACTGTAAATTTTCGGGTTGAGATTTTTCGATACTTCGATACTTTAGCCACAATAGGTGGCATCGGTTTGTCAAAATTCGGCCCAGGGACCCCACAGGGATTTTTTGAAACTCTCTCTAAGGTATTTGTACTTTGTCGCTAAGGGTTGCTGAAGCCCACACTTAAGGGGCTGAGGGGTGAAACATCCAATGTATGCAATTTCTTCGAATGGAGTGTAACTCGCCTTTAATTAACTTTCGATTTCTCATCTTTATTAAACTTCTGTTTCTTTACACTTCATGACTAATAATTGCAGTATTAACAATAAGGGATCATCCTGATCCGACCTCGATCCGAGTATCAAAACTTAAATTTTCTAACTGTTTTTTTCAACGAATGCGGTTTTATTGTTGTAAATATTTTATTTTAAAACATTGAATAGAAAATATTTGGAGTATAGACTCGGTTAACCGTGAGTTACCCTTCTTTCTAAGTACGAATCATAGCAATGTCTCATATGTCGCAACATAACTGCTGTTACGTTGGGATCGAGTGGTGTAATTAATTTCCGACACTCTTCAGATTTAGGAATACAAATGTCCTCATGGGGAGGGACAATGTTAGGTAAGGGACATGAGTATACCGCATTGATCGTACAGCCAGTATTCGAAGCGTTCTGTTTCCGGAGCTCCTCCCCGCAGTAACGCTGGTTCAAAATTGGATAAGTTGTTGTGCCTTTAATTGGAAGAGGAGTGTTGGGTGGGCAGTGGCAGTTATGGAGAGTAATGTTCTCCGACTGTCCTCCTTTCAAGCGATAAGTCGTTGGCTCATTCCTCATTGTTAGATTCTTGGATTCACCAGTCACCAGTAGAATAATAGTTACCAGGATCGCCAGTATGCCCCCAACTAGCATTTTATATTTCCCTTTCCGAGTAAAAATCTAAATAATTAAACAGATTACATTTTGTCCATTACATTTCAACATTTTTAGTTTTTAGGCTCACCAGGGTAATAGATGTTATTATTTTGACTGAAGTTCGTTTTGGTATTTGGGGGTACAATAATTTACTGCGGTGCTGTATGCATCTAAATTTTAAAAAATGTATTTACTTCAATATCCAAAAATCCAATTTTATTGATATTTATACACTGGCGTGTATAATAGATATGTTTTGCCATCGACATCTTTGCCCTGTTATTTTATGCGTCAATCTTGGCCTTGTCACCCTGGCACTCAGTCTTTCAATAAAAAGTGTAAACACAAATTTACAAAAAAAAAATTTTTTAATTCGAACAGATTTTTTAAAAATTAACTCTTCGATAGAGCTTTACAAAAGCATACTATGCTTCTTTGTAAACTCTCATTGAGTTGTAATGTAATAAATTAAATCATTTCAGAAATGTAGATACTTTTAAAGCGTCTATATCACCAAAAATTATTTATTTATTGAAGATTTAACATTTAACATATTCAAAATTCCTTAAGAATTTGAGGTAATGTTTAAGTACGGAAACTTACCTGACCTGAATAGGATTGTTAAAAGCTTGGAATTGATGGATGGTAGGATGTTTGGGCTCTTGGAAACCGAAGTTCGGACAGAACTTGAGTATTTTAAAAATAACTTTACACAATGGCTTGCAAGGAAAGCTGAATGGGGTAATTAACTAAAGAAGTTAAGACATCAAGGCCTCATATTATTGTATAGCATCATGGCCATCCAATAAATAGTTTATGCTTGTCGTCATCATTGGGTTAAAATTGTTTGAAATAAGCAAACATCCAAATACTTGAATTAATATATGACCATACATTTATTTTATACCATAGTTACTAATTCATATTATGAAAGTTTATGTTATGGAGAACCTCAATGTTAACTACCCTTTGATTATTGATATATCGTACAGGGTGTTCCACATGTTTGTCCCGGACTTAAAATTAAAATCTTAAAAACGGCTGGACCGATTTGTAAAATTTTTAGCTTATTGAAAGCCAAAATCCTAAAAGAATCGTCTCAAAAAGTTTAAAAAGTCAGTAGGTGGTCAAGAGTAGACACATGAGGATATAAACTCTTTTTATTTTAAATTAACAACAGGGCAGATTAGACAACAAATTTCTGACCTTGTTGTTTTTAATGCTTTTCTGCCCATAAGTGACCGTAACAACAACCAATGGTTACGGTAAACCTAGGTACCAGAGTGATATTTCTTATTTGCGTACGCAATTTGCTTTCGGCGTAATTAAGGTTCCAAATATTTAGACGGCTACATCCCATGTACACGACAAATTTAATGTACATGGAGCGTTAGAAGGTCAAAATTTAAAATTCGTAATTCTTCACATCTAAAACTCAATTTCTAATTTAAAATCATTGTTTAACTATGTAATATTATATACTCCAAAAAGATAATTTTATGAAAACTTAATTTTAAAATATTGACACCAGTTTCTAAAAATGCATTCAGTAGTTTCTGAGAACTTTAAATTTAAAAAATGCTTTTCCATGATATTTTAAGGACACATTTTAAATGGTAACTTGCGATGGTTTTGAAGATGTGGAGTAATATATCAATACGGCATTTCTATTGAAAAGGTTTCAACTTTAATTACTTTTGTATTTACATTGATGAGAATTTTTACTCTAAATTGTCGTTTAGAATAATATGTTTAAAATTTTTGCATCGTAAATTGATCATATCATTGTATTGATTTACAAGGAAAGAACCGTAAAATTGTAGATTCATCTGGCTCTTTACTAAATTTTGTATTCGATCGACCAAAAGTCGATTCACAAATAAATACCTTAATTTGTACAAAAATATCAATTTTTAATTCTATTTTTCGGGTTGAAAAAGTAAAAACATGTACCAATCAACAACCTTGACCACTCCCCAAGCTTACGTCTCTTAACTTTATTACAGAAAAATATTTAGGTAGATAATACCCTTGAAATATACGCTGCCTTTGGACCATCATTTCCGTTTGTCAAATCCAACGTCAAATTTGCCTTGAACTTGGGAGCCAAAAGTTGTTAATGGGCTCAAATCCCAATTCCAAATTGTTCGTATGGATCTCGAAAATACAATGGTGGCCCGAAATCCCGTACTGCACATTGATTATGTGACATAGCGGTCATCGACGTAGGGCTCATTGATACCCGGGCCAGTGACATAGGGGCTAACGTCACAGGGGGTAGTTGTAAAAAAAATAACGAATAACATAACATGCACTTAGGGAGGATTTGAATTTAAACCCTATAGCCTTATATCGTGAGACCCTGCATGTTGGCATGTTTAATTTTCTGCCAAGGAAAATTCTGGATATGAAATGTTGATTGCGGAAATTAAAATAAATGAACCTAACAATAAATTGTATTTTTGTTGTATTTTAGGATAATTTGGTTTATTGCAATAGTGATTCTTGGAGGGTTTGCGGTGAGTATGATTTTAAAACTATTGGAGGACATCGCACAGAATCCTGCCCTTGTGAACCGGACACCTCTAGACAGGGCGACGGGGGACATCCCCTTCTTGGCCTTTACCATTCGGGATGTCAACCACATCAAGAAATCCACGGTTGATGAAGCCTGGGAGTAAGTTACAAATTCTCCTTTTCAAATTCTTTTCAAATTCCAGGGAATTGCGGATGTTAGCCACGCATGATTAGCCAGGCATGGTTAGCCAGTAATTATTAGCCAGTGATTATTAGC
>JAQFZA010001146.1:0-10560 GCA_034695115.1 Desoria olivacea
TGCTAAAACCTGCGGAAGAGGTTTTTGGAAAAAATATTGGCAAATTTCGAACGAATAAAATTATTGACTGAGTCGTGCAGTGAGTTGCAACATCATCCGCAAGTTTCCGTTGCTCACCACAGAATAACTCCCCTTAAAAAGAATAGAACTCTAGAATGCCCAAGCCGAAAAACCCATACGAATGCTTTAAATGTAGAACAAAGGTATGGCTACAATGTCAAGTATCGATTTGTCAAATTTCGTCATAGTCGACCCACAGGGATTTTTGAAACCGCCGTGTCTAAGGGTCACTAAGGGGTCCCTCCAGAGCACCGTTAAGCATTTTTATGTATCTTCAAGGTGTTTTTTTTCTCATACGGTTAATACAATTTCAAAAGGTCCCATCAAAACTACTGTCAAAGCAAATAAAGTAGGCGCCTCAAAATTCTATAACCTTATCTGGCTGTTGTCATTGGTTACACATATTTCTTGCCATACGAAAGATAACCTGCCCAAAAGATAACCTAATGGGCGGAATTAGTATTGGAGAAGCGCCTACTTTATTTGTTTTGACAGTAAACATTTTGGACGCGTTTATAAATACAGACCTTTTAGGCCATTTTAGAATTTTTGGGGTTAGGAGTTGGTGGTGGGGGGCTTCTACTTTGTGATCGATGGAAGGGGGCAATATTAACTCTTTTTCCACCTTCGACCATTTTAATTTGTCGTGGTATTGTGAACCTAAAAGGATATGGTAACCTGAAAATGCCAAATCGTCTATTTCTGCAAATTGGACTACATTTGGACTGTTCAGCATCTTCTATTTCTGGATAGATGCGAGCTCCTTTTTACGTTTGTTAGGTTTATTTGTCTACGTTATCTGGTTCTTATCTGGTTGTCTTCAAGGTTAAGTAGAATTTATTATCATCCTCTAGTCATATTTTATATTATAACTAAATCAAATGGCAACAGACTACTAAAAGTCCTAATTTGTAAGCTGTATAAATACTTAAGAAATAAAATGGTGGATTACTGGGTAATTCATAAGTGCTTAGATTTCTCCGAAAAAAGTTTTCCTTTAAAAAATGTTGGCCTTTAAAAAGGAAACATCTTCAGCATTTTAATCAGAATTGAGTTCGGCTACTTTAGATCTACTCGTCGATAACTTTGCGTTAAGCCCACATTTTAATTGAAATTCCAAATCTGCAATTGACATCCAGCCATTACAATAAGAAATTTGGAAAGGAAGTTAGAAATCCAAATAAAAATAGCCATGTCGGTTTCCACAAGATTCATCTTTATTTTCGTAGCACTGGCCTTGGTTGCCAATATTGAAAAGGCTTCAGCCGGTAAGCCGACATACTTTAATTATACATTTTGATTGGTAATTAATTGAGAAAAAACGTTAAAATCCCTCACTCTATTTTATAATCTGTGTCAGCGACACCATTTTTTGACATTTAAATAATCATGTTTTAATGTTAATGTAGACTTTCCATCCGGTTGCTTCAAAGGGCCGTGTTACCATGATAGCAACTGTAACGGAGTTTGCCAATCTTGTGACCATGCCCCTAGTGGACACTGCAGTTACTGGAGTGGCAAGTGCTGGTGTGACCAGTAAATGAGGTCACGAGTAATGGAACACATGGGAAGCATTTTAATCAATCAGTTTAAATTGTTCTTTTGAAAAAAATAATAAATTGTTTGAATAAATTGGGCTTTAGTCCCCACGTTTCATTTAAAAAAAATCGGATTACGACACTGAAAAGTTAATTTTGAACATTGTTTGATTGAGCTCTAAATTAGGTTCATGGATATTAAGTCTCTTAACGATTAAAGATATATTAAGAATGAGTTATTAATTAATTTTCGGAGATTTATTACTGATTAATTATCACTAATGACTACTTACAGCTTAATTGGTAGTTTTTGAAGGTTTTAATTACCACATAAATTATTTTTCATCGCCTTGCTTGGACAGTTATGAGGGAATGTACGGACTGTTATTTTTGAAGGTTATTTATGTATTTCAAGGAAAACTAATGTTTTGTCTACCAACATTCTTAATGATAAATTCCATAAACTCTCCGGTCCAGTTAAATGTCCTTCACATACATATAGACAAACAGAGATTTCTCACAATTTGGTATATGGAATCAAGTACAATTGTACATAAAAGCATGTCAAATATGAGTTTTCTGAGTCAGTGTCAAATATTTGTAGAATTTTCAAATATTGTCTACGTTTTTTTGCATTTTGGACGGACATTTCAAACCCCACCATGTTTGGGAAATATTCTCAGAGCTACAAAAGCCTTGTTACATTGAGACATGACATTTTAAAATTATTGAAAAGCCTCTGCTAAGCTGTATGTAATTGTACGGCGCTGTTGCAGAATTACAAAAAGTGTAATAGTGATTGTATACAGCAGATTTGTTTTCAAATGATTGATAACTCCAAGTGTTCCGTTTTATGGAATACACATTTTGTTTTAATACTATTACCATTTCAATTATCCTTACAGCTAAAATTATTGTTTGTATCATTTGGTAATGTTCGTATGTCCTCCTGTCTGTAAATTGAATGAAACAGATGTGGCTTAATGCTTTGCTAATAGCTTAAGGATAAGATTCCCAGGCAAATTCGAAAATTAAATTTTCAAACCAAGTATTTTTAAATTTCAAATTTTACGTAACACTTTTTTATTACTTTTAACAGTCTAGATTTCATTATACGAGGAGGTCAATTTTTAAAGAAACGCTAAGAAAAAGGTCGCAAGCTGAGTATTGAAATATTTTTTATGAATTTAAACATAAAATATAAATACATTATTCATCATCCCAGATGTGCAGAAGACATTCGAACTATTCGATATTAAGGAATTAAGAGGGAAGTAATTTCAATGGAAATTGAGTCAATCATTCCCAACTAAATCGAAAGCCCTTGAACTCATTCTTGTCATCACTAACGAAAATGGCGATGAGTGGAGCATCCGAATAATCAATCTGACCCCTTGACCTCAGTTCGGGGTCCTTATTCCCACATTCACTAGAACACACAAAAAAATTAAAACATTCAATCAAACAAGTTGTGCTCCAAAATTTCCAACTTAGACAATTGGAGTCAAAGTTAAAAAAAAACCTGGCTCATAATTGCTGGAATTCAATGGAATTAAATCAATTAATCCATGAGCTCAATTAATTTACAATTCCGGAATTAAATGCATTTTTTCCATTTGTTAGGTCAGGTTGGGTCAACATGTTGTGACTAATTAAATAAAAACGACTCAAGTATTTTCGCGAACTGCACTGACGCATTTTTGTTTTTTTTGCCAATCGGGCTCCTAGGGATTGAACACCTTTTTTGGTACAATTTGTCAAGTTGGTAAATATTGAGGGTTTTGCCAAACCGACTTTTGCCAAAAGGAGTATTTACCTGGAAAACACGTTTAACTGTACTTTAATAAGTTCTAATGTCAATGCAATTTTCAATTGGGATTTTCAAACTTTGATTTCTCGCATAAAATCAGGAACTTGAATAGGTCAGCGGGTCGTATTGGTTTGAATTGATTTATAGATTTACTAAAATAAGTACGATTCTTCCAGCAAGTAATTGATTGTTAATATAGGAGGATAAATTCCATAACCGTGGAAATTGCACTTCTTATAGTTATGTTTATCAAAAAAGTTATTTCTTATAGATATTTGAAGTTTAAGGGGAATATTTTAGCTACTTATCATTTCTAATAGGAATTTGTTGAAACAGGAAAAAAATTACCCTTTCGAATTATCATATCTTGGTCCAACTGCATAGTATTCTTTCGAGTTCCCACTGCTTTGAGATCGAAATAAGAGGAAGTCCTTATTGCACTCAGCATCATCCTCAATGTCCAAATAATTCAATCTCCAAGTTCGGAAACCTGAGATGAAGGGTGGTTAACTTTGTAAAAAAGCTTTAACTTTTTAAAAAATCTTTAATTTTTATGAAAAATTTGAAAAAATAACCGTTTTATTTTTTAAGGCCCTTGTGAAAGTGAAAAATGAAAGATTGGTAGTTGTGTAAGTTGAGTTTACATACTCAAAAAAATACGTATTTAAATACACACATACACAGTACACACTTTATGCACTTTAAAACTTGGAATTTGAAAGTTTCAAAGTGGTTCCAAGTTGGAACCATTAAATTTCAAGGAATAATTTTCAATGAAAAATTATCCTTGAAAATTCAAGGTTTCAATTTTCATTTTTCAACGATTTTTATTTTTCATTTTTCATGAAACATTAATTTTTGATCTTTCATTTTTCACTTAAAATGTTACCTAACAACCCTGCTGTGACGGTAGGGTTGATCGTAAATGTGGCCACCTCATTCGGGAAATATTCCTCAGCCCCCCGTACCTCTGGATAGTCAACCGTCCCTTTGGTTAAGTCGTAATGATAATGGACAAAATATTTATCCCTAAGGGACTCCAAGTCATCCCCCTGGGCCTCGAATGACAACTGGAAGTCTGGGACCCTTGACCCAGACTTGACAATGTAGGTCACAAAAACGATCGGACCGTCTAATGTGTATTCGTCTGATGGAGATCCGCTCCTGGAAAAGTGGAGTTAATTATATTCGGATATTTACAGGAGATTTGCATGCATTTAATTTGAAAATTATGAAAAAATTCTGAAATTTTGAAAAAATTATGAAATTCTGAAATTTTGAAAAAATTCTGAAAATATGAAATTCTAAAAAAAAATTGAAAAAACCTAAATTATGAAGAAAAATGTTGCAACAATTTCGATATTTTTTGCTCGCAAACGTAATATTTGTCGATATCGATACCCACAACTAATGAGTGACATACATGATGATCATTTTGGTCTCAGGGATTTTGTACAGGGATTTGACCACTGCAGCTGAGAATGGTGTCAAGGTGATTAAGGCACTTTGGTGACCTCGTCTGGGATTCAGTTCACCACCGAAGGAGACAAGCTTAAATGTTACTTTCCCCTTCCGACTCCCACGAACCGTCCAAACGCACTTCGTCGTCTTATCATCGGGCTTTGGTGGATGGGACAAGTAGGAAATCTGTCCTTTGTCTGCAACAACAATTCCTCCACAACCTTTGGAATCTTGAAAGAATTACAAAATTACACAATTTTAAGACACTTAAGTACAATTTCGCCAAATTACTGTTAACTATTTTAATTTCCTGAAAAATGTAAGACTATAAGAAACAACTCCATGCTATTAGGTATTAAATATTTGAAAATAAATGCAGATTTATAACATTTAAAACGATATTCCTAGTATGTAATTAACTTTAATGAACGGCTTAATGACAGAAATCTTTAGAAACTACCAATTTAAATTGCTTATCAATGGTGTTCAATTTTATGTCTCAATGATTTTAAATGATATAAAGCATTATTTGGGCTATAATAACCGATAATGAATATTGTGCAATTTAAAAGCAGTATAAAAAATGTAGAAATCGACCACAAATCATTATTGCTACTATAAGCATCATTTTGCTCAGATTTTACCAAAATTTCTCATTAGATGAACATTTTTTGATTACGATGTGACTTCGGACTTTATATTTGAAAGAATATTAATTTATAACTACCTTGACCACATCAAATTGTCTAATTTACAGTTTTTCTCAATCTGAAATATTTTTTAATTTATAAAAAACCTTACCAATGGTTTTGAAAATCGGCCCAGATTCATTCAAGCTGGAGACAAATCCTATGGATTCTATAGAGAGGTTAATTATAAAACACAGTTAGCTATATCAAGGGGTGAAATTAATGATGAAAATTAATTACTGTGACGCACCTTCAACAATTTCTGGTGGGGTCGTTACTCCGACCATGTCGCCCAAAGCCTGGGAACAAGAATGCAATTAAAATCCATTACATCCGAATACATTTAATTTACAGGAATAGTGAGAGAATTTTGTTGCATTTAAAATCGGATAAATTTAACGGATGTAGAGGACATGACATATTTTCCTGTGTTAATCTACTCCTAAAGTTTTCCCCTGTTTCCATAATGCAGGGTTTCTTAAATCCCACTTGTTGGTAACTTCCCATTAAATGCCATTAAAACCCATGAGAGTTATGGGTATTAATGGGATTAATGCTTTAAACACATTAAATCCCGCTTTTTAAAAAACCCATTCGAAACCTTGCCATAATTTGGAACCTTGCCAAAATCTTGCCAAAATGGTTGGGATTCAACAATCGGGTTATTTTGGCCTTTACATTTTTCCACCATGATATTTGCCAAAGTGACCAATTACCAACAGTGCATTGTAAAAAAGCCATGTTAAGGCAGATTCGAAATCCATTTGAATAAAATTGAATTCATAGGTTTCTCCTACCAACCAACGTTAATTTGTAAAAGTTAGCGGTGGTTTAGAGCACTGTGCAAAAATTTAGTATCTGCAATAGCTAAGCCCAATATCCAATTTAGATTTTGCAATGTCTAATCCCTATGTTAAATTGAATTCCTTAGACAGATGACACTTTTGAATAATGTTAAGGAATTAGTAACCACGGAATACTAATGACCTGACCAAAGGTCTTAAGCCAACTTAAAATTGTCCATTTAAAAGGACCGTTCATTTATCCAATTCTAGGGGCACTTATCCGTACAAGTAGTTTCCTTTTTGGGTTTAAATCCGCAATATAAGATTTCACTGCCGCAGTAGTTCCGTTAAAGTCCAACCGATCTGTAAAATGTTGACAGATTTATAAAGTTTAGAACATCTTCACAAATATTTTTCAATTCCTCTCAAATGTACCTCTCAAAGACTCATGAATCTTGTGGAAAGTGCCTCTAAATTTGGAAAACAATTCAGTCTTCTTCTTCCAAATGTTTTGTACTCGATCCTGTATCGTCGAAATCCTGGAGGTTGGCCAATAATCCGAAAACTTATTAACAGGCTCATTTCCAGCCAAGTCTGATTTTCCTTTCGGCTAAAGTTTCGTAAAAATATTACGTCCGAATTTGAATATTTAATTATTTCATAGATCAGAACTGATTTATCCTATCTGAACCAGGTTTCAAGTGGTTTTTAAAAAAAGCGGGATTTAATGGGTTTAATGCATTAATCCCATTAAATCCTATTAAATCCCATGGCTTTTATTGGGAATTAATAGGAAGTTACTACAACAAGTGGGATTTAAGAAACCCTGATTTGAACCAGGGTTTCCATAATTTCCTTTAATTCTATTTAAGTCCCTCTAGGGACAGGTGGAACTTACCGTTTGATTTCAATTAATTCCACCAATTAAGTCCGCTTAATTAATGTAATCCCAAGTTCGATTCCACTGGATTTCAATGGCATTTGATAGCATAAATAAATAGTTTGATTCCATTAATTCCATTATTTTCACCCAACGACAAGTGTAACTGACACTTCATTTCTTTAGAATTAATTCCTCATAACTTCATTTCACCGGCAACACAAATCCTACTGAAATTGTCTAGATGTCCATGTGACCGTTAAAAGACACATGGAATTCTGTAGTCAGAAACAGGGTTTCTTAAATCCCACTTGTTGGAGTAATTTTCAAATAAATTAAAATCTATTAAAACCCATGGGATTTAAGGGGATTTAATGGGAGTAATGCATTAAATCAATTAAATCCCGCTTTGAAAAAAAGCCACTCGAAATCCTGGTCAGAAATAACTTACATTTTCATCCTTTTCTTCTTGAACCAATTCATATTCTTTTGGTCCAAGGATTCCATTTGTCCAACCTGGTTTCTCCCGGATTGTGTAGTACACCTTTTCCGAAACCGTCCTGTGTATCTTATTTCCATTAATTCCAAGAGGTCGAGGGGTCAATTCCACTTTAGCCTCACTTTTCCCCTGTCCTTGAACCTCATGATAAATGGACTTTGCAAACAGATAATTTACATATAATAACATCAATCCTATAATCGATGTCCCTCCATCAAGTGCTCGTCCAGTCGGGGTCACCAAACTGCTGTCATCTACAAACTCCTATATATGGACACAATAACATTCAATTTGTTACCGAAATGATAAGAATTTGGATGGAGAATGATGATTTTTCAGGATTGAATAATATCAACATATAAGTCTGATTTTAAGTCTTTAAGTTATCATGCCGTCCAGAAAACTTTTCCTTATATAAAACCCGTCTTATTGTTGAGGTTTTACGCCACAGTATTTTCCAGTATTTTCAAAAAATCTCAAAAAAGTTCAAAATTTCGAGAAAGTTCAAAATTTCGACAATTTTCAAAAAAATTCGAAATTTCAAAAAGTTCAAATTTTGAAAATTCTCATAAAATTTCAAAATTTCAAAAAATTTCAAAATATATACAAGATTATTCAATTTCACCGTCCAACACTTGAATTGAATCCTGTTTTGCTATTGCTAGAGAAGACTAAGAATCTTGTTTAATTTCCGAGTTTAGTCAAAGTAATTTAATTAATTTCCTCCCAAAATAACCGCAACTTCCATCAACTGAGAATCTGATCCTTCTGGAAAATCATATCGGTGACTTCATTTTGAGAATCTTTTTCGATTCCATGAGTTGAAGTCATCTTCATGAAACTGAATAGTAAAATTCAATCTGTGAATTCACAATCGACACCCCGTTTTTCGATTTCTGTCTAAATCTCCTATGTTACATCTACAATAAGTAATTAGAGGGTGGACAAATACATTGTTACTTACAGGTTGATGTGGTTTTGAATTCACGGCTGTCAACTCCCAAATCCAGCACAAGGAAACCACAACTGCAAATCCGGTTAAGGAGGATTTCCGCATTTCGAACTTTTTTATTTAACCAATTTACTTCTATTCACAGAGAGCCTTAAAAACTGCCTTGAAATGATCTCCTCTTCCTGAGGGTGAAGGACTTGAACTGAATGTGAAGGTCGCCTATGGACAAATTTGTTAGAGATGTTATTGAAGATCAGTATAGTAACTACATCTCAATATATCCCATAATAATATCATCCTTTGGCCTGAAGGATCAATCCCTGACCCAAGGGAGATGTTATTGTGCAAGTATAAGAGATCTTAGACCCTTCTACCTGCAACAAAGGACAGGCAGGTAAGGTTACACTTGAAGTAATTTTGAAGGCTGGTTTCCCTTCGGCTTTGGACAGGTATATCCAGTAGGGATTTATTGGGTTTATTGTGATTTACCTACTTGGAATAATTGGTTGAATATCCTTTTATTAGTTATAACAAATAAGTCAGTTTTTGAATTAAAAGGTAACTTTGAGAAGGAATTAGGAGCATCAACACAATTTAATATTTAGACTAAGAAAATTGTATGTGGTATGTAGGGATAATGTTCTTAATAAATTAGTTCTTTAAACTCTTGACGAAAATACTTTAAGCCTAGTTGGTTAAAAATTTCTACAAAGTTTCTATAGTTACTGAAGCAGATTTTGGTAAAATTTGAAAAATATTTTAAAACAGAAAATCGTTGACACACTCGATAATAAAGGGAAGATATTTCATACCAGATTATCCAACCTTTCAAGCTATATTTGACACTGAAATAATTTCATCCTGCATTATTAATTTAATTCCAACTGCAATTACTTAATAAGATAGCGGACATTTTTTTATTAGTTTTAAGAAGGAAAGAATCTGAGTATTTAAACAGTTTGAATTAACCAAAAAAAGAGTAATATATCTGTAAGTAAATTCCATACATTATCCATAACAAATGGGAAGAAGACTCTTAACCTCGTGTAATGTTATCAGATTAAGGTGAAATTAATCTCCTAAGTAGATAACTGCATTGGAAATTGAGTTAATCAATCCCAACTGAATCGAAAGCCCTTGAACTCATTCTTGTCATCACTAATGAAAATGGCGATGAGCGGAGCATTCCCGTAATGAACCAGGCCGCTATAAATCGTTTCCGAGTCGAAACTCCCACATTCACTAGAATTAAAAATTAAAAACAAGAGAATTTAAAATAAATTTAATCTAAAAAATCAAAAAATTGTCAAGATTCGACATTTTAATTTTTAAAAAATCATCCCGCGTTTCAACCAATTTTTTGGAAACAATTAAATTTGTGGAATTAGTTTGGGGAAATAAAAAAACGGAATTATACGACGTGTTCCCCTTGGCCCGAGGTTGTAGGTGGAATTAGTGGAATTCAGTCCTAACCTAATTTAAATACGTTACAGTGGAGTTATTTGTGGCATTTTAAGGGTCAAAATGTATTCGAATTGGATTGGATTTCTTGGAAAATATCAGGAACTTGAATTGGTCACCTCTATTGGGTTTGAATTGATTTAAAGATTTGCTAAAAAAATTAGTAAGATTCCTCCACCAAGTAATTGTTAATATATGTATCTTATATGTATCTCATGGTATCAATAGGAGAAAACATTTTATAACTGTGGAATTTTAATTTCTTAGTTATGATTACGAAAGCCCCATTTCTTATAAATTTTTAATTTTAAATGGGTTAAACGATTTTAACTACTCGTCAGTTATAGTTAAACTAGCGGGCCCACAGGCCCGTGCCGGGCCTCGCAGGTAGGTTTTAGTCTCTGGTACCATCTAAAGTGTAATCG
>JAQFZA010001147.1:0-10556 GCA_034695115.1 Desoria olivacea
ATGAGAATTTAATATTAAATGGTAGAAACTATGAGAATTTAACGTTCAACGTTAGAAACTATGAGAATTCAATGGTAGAAACTATGAAAATTTAATTTTCAATGGTAAAAGTCAGGGAAATATTCTGTCCGGGAAGTGCGCAGTCCGACATGTGTCTAGTCCGGGAACTGTCCAATCCGGCATGTGTCCAGTCCGGTAAGTGTCCAGTCCGGTAAGTGTCTAGTCCGGAAAAGACAGTCCGGCAAGTGTCCGGTCCGGTAAATGTCCGGTCCGGGAAATGTCGGTCCTGGAAAAGTCTGAGACTCAGATTATGAGCCAACATGTCCATCTGCCTCTGGTTAAATTAGAGAGAAATATAACAAACAATACACATCGGAGCTGTTGATTTTTCTGCATTCATTTAATAAGCTTAAGCATGAAACATAACATGACGATATTTCAAAATGAATACATGTTCGAACAGGTGTGTATTTATATCCATTTCCTATTTGCTCACTTTTCAAAGAGTTCTTGGAAATTGAAACACTGTTGAAATTAACAATACTAAAATGATATTAATATATATATATATTTCGTAGTGTATGGGTGACATCAGTGTATAGGATACATAATGATCCTTACACACGGTGTACAAGGAAGTTTCCTTACTAACCAGGGCAAGAGTAAGTCTTGGGTTTAAAACCTTAATTTACATCTTTCTAACTTCATGGACGCATTGATTTTATGCTACAAAAACTACACAATAACTTTACTTAAGAAGAGAAGGTCAGTCTCGTGCGGTAACCAAATGCATACATTTTCATATCAACGTATCCAGAATTTAAAGTTAGACTCACTCAAAAAACATTTTGCAATGTACTCAAACATTTAAATACATACAGGATTTAAATACAGTAGTCAAGAGCCGCACTGAAATTCATTTTACACAATAGAGAGGTTCAGATTAAAATATTTTTTGTGTATTGTAAATGTAGACCGTATTATAGACCGTACAGTAGCTCGATTTCATGACGTCACTATCCTGTTTCTGTACTATAGAATTAGTCACAACAGTACGTTTTTTGAACACGGTCTCTATCTCGTACTGTGACTTTAAATGACAAACTCACAAAACATAAGAATTGTGCACTTAAAGGCCACAATATTGTGGTTGTGATTGTAGCTACAGTCACAGTATCCAAAATTTATTGTAATCTGTACCTCTCTGATAGCTACATTCCTATACTAAACTCAGTTTTCGCGTCCGCCATAGCGCGCATTATAACCTTATCCTCATTGCCCCTCTGCGCCCCCTCCAACCACAGATATTTCTAATGTTAGCGCCCATTGCAAACATCTTTTTTTCTTTTTTTCTTTTTTTATTTTTTTATAGGTTTCGTTTCGAAAAACTAATCCTACAAAACATTAATTGTCTACCTACCATACTGTTTGTTCCAGAAATGGCAAATCTAAATAATCAATGCAAAAATTCTGTGATTGTGATATGCAAAAACCGACGTCTACTGAATTTATGATTAAGTTTGTTTTTATTTTATTTAATTCTGTATATAAAACTTCTATAACACTAATCGTATTCATTACAAAGCAGCTATAGTGTAATTCAAATTGTCTGCAATCGTCGTATTCATGCTCTGCTATTGCTATTGCTATTGCGCGACCAATACAAACCATCGATGAAGCTAAAGTTTTAAATGCTCCAGGGCCCAGATGAACATAGACTTGCAATTGAGTTGTAGTACTATCTTTGCCATCGTAAATGCCAACTTCATTTTCATCTTCAGATCTTGTCATCCTTTACATGTTCGTGTTTTTATATCAATGGCTACGGCAGTTATCACTACGTCAACAATCGCTTCGACATTTACCCCTCATTCAAATACAAAAAAAGTTAAATAAAGTTAAATCTAGCACAAAATAAAGGATATACGTCACAAATGTCTATTCTTGAGATTTAGCCACCCATATAGTCTATCCCAAATGTATGTCGACTACAGTAATACAAATATTTACGACACCTACAAAATAAAAAAAAGAATGAATTTGATACAACAATCGAACCATAATTTAAAGATGATCACCAAAAATAGTACATACACGTAACACTTTTCTGCTACCGTCAACAAACCGGTTAAAAATCGGATTTATAACAAAAGTTGAATACAATACATTTGACCATATGATATACCGTTTTGACTGAAATTTGACACTGAATTCGGACATGCTACATTAAATATGGAACAACAACTCTAAATTTAAGGTCAGTTCCGAAACACGGTAAAAATCGGATTGATAAAAAGTCGACTACCATCAATTTACCAATATGATTTAAAATTTTGACCGCAATTTAACACAAATAAGCTTGACAAACCAAGTAACAAGCGGATTTATATAAATTTGAGCAACCACGAGGTCATACGGCAAATGGATGTGGCTTTCCGTAGTTTAGGGAGGTTGTAGAGGTTGTAGAGAATGAGTTCACAAGCTAGACAATGATGTGTCCAAAACGGTTACTGAACACCTGCTTTCAATTAACGTAGTTGTAACTTTTGAATTTCAAATGATTTGATCAAAATGTTAATTTTCCTACGGTTTTAATGAAGTTAAGAATCTATAAAAATTGTCATTTAGTACAAACGGCAAAGAATTACAAAGTTCGATTGACTTGAAGTAGTTAGTGACTAATTACATTCATGCATTTCATGCTATTCTTAACTCTGTGATAACGCTAATTTACGAATGAATAAACATGTATATATTTAATGAGGATTTGGGTAATTGACTAAAATTGTGAAATAATGTATAGCTCATCTCTTATGTCTCATAGTAAGCTTTTTTACGAGTACCTAAATTGTATTTTGAAAGAATATGATTGTTCTTAAATTTGGAGAAATTCTGTAATTAATTGTTGCATTGCATTAATGTTACAATAATGAAAAATTAAAGGTCACAAAGGTGACTTGGCTGAGAAGATGTTGAACGTTAAATAGTTAACATGGCTACGCGTCGCTAATTAGAATATTGTGTAGACTTATGATATCCTGGAAACTTGTTATGTGTATTTAGACATCCAAGGGATATTTGTCTAAATCTATAAGATATATCATAGTTTTCTGGTATTCTATTAAATATTGTGTTTGAACTATCAATCATGTTGAGGTATTACTGTATATATCGAGTTTATAGACTAAAAGGTTGAAGATAAAGCAACGACCTCGGTTTTCAAATCTACCAACCCGTGTGTATGGTAAATACCAGTGCTGATGCTGGTTACAACGTTATATTCTTGACCTACAAAGATTACTTAAGACGCGAGATTATGGGAAACGTTTTATATGTATTTAGTAATCCAAGGGGTGTTTGTCTAAATTTATAAAATTTATTATTGATTTCTGATCACAATAATTGATCTGATGAAATGCAATGTTTAAATTCTCGATTATGTTGAGATATTACTATATAAAACGAGTCATGGACAAAAAATGGTAGGAGAATGAAGTAATAACCCCATCATGTCCAATCTGCCAGCTTGTGTATTGAGACCGGCTTACTTTGGATTTGTAAATAAAAACATGTGTATTTGTTTTTCCGACAAACAACTTTTTTGTAAACGTAATGAATTTGAAAAACCAAGTTTAAACGACAGTTTAATCCTGTAAACATAAATTGTTGGGTAATATTATCACCCAATTTCGGGTTGATGTATGTGGTGTTATCCGCAACTACAGTTTTAGTTGACGCCACTTGTCATGTGCAATGGGTTAGAAAATATGCAACAAATAGTTTAGATTCCTCATCCTCCTGACGAACAATTCCTTATGCAACAATAACAAACTTCCAACTACACCTTCCTTTGGATCTGCAGCGATCATGATCGCACGATTTCGAACAAATTTGGCATTCGACTTACCCTCGCCATCCGCCCCTATCCTACTACTCTGTATCCGAAAAATTCAGATCCTCATACAATTAAAACACATTTTACGCTTGGCCGATTATTTTTTTAATTTCCACCTTTTTCAGATTAACGATTTTTGTTCGAATTTCTTTGCAATGTAGAACTTTTTTCAAGTTTTATCAATTGATTCCTTTTAATTTCAACTTTCAGGCAACTACCTTAACTAAACTCTCCTTCTTCATTATCTTTATCTTCAACTTTAAATTTACAAGATTTATCACATCAACCAATTTCATTAAATGATAAAACCACATTGATTTTGTTAACATTATATTTTGAACTGTACTTACCTCATGAAAATGCTCATCTAAAATAATTTACAATTTTTTTCTTGACTAACGACTTCTGTTTAATGGCTTTCAAATGGTAAATGCCTTCATATTTCACTGACTCCACTCCACAATTCCTTCTGTATTCCTCTTACTTAAGTATCAACTAGTGTAATTTTAATCCCCATGTGTCAAATTTATTTAAAGGTGTTTGGATTATAATTGTTATTCCAGGAATGGATATTACAGGCTTAATAGCTATTGTAGTTGTGTGCTGTCGTCCCTAGCTAGATTGAATGCACTTCGTAGGTAGAAATAAAGAGACTGCAACTAGGGTGAAATTAGAAAAACTATTTATCTTTTAGTAGAAAAATAATGCAAATCTGCTTCTCTCAAGCTTTGGCAGATCACGGAGGAGAAAGTCGAGAAACCTACCCATTCTCATGTTGAATGACCTCTCGCTTTCTCCGGTACAAACATTACACAAGACGTTTTACGGTATGTCATTATGTACGTTACGAAAAATTTATATCAACAACCCACACTGGGACCAATCCACATACTTGTGCATGGTAAACTTCTGAACCATGGAGAAGGTCCAATACACATTTCGCATTGTTCTGTAAAATAGTTTTTCCCATACTCAATTTATTTGTCGTCTGTAGTCTCTCTAGTCATAAAGTCACTGACGGCCTTCCTCTCGTTTTTAATTATTTTTACTTTCGTGTCAGGGGTATTGTTGGTAGTTTGGCCAAACAATGGTCTGCAGCTGGACAGTTGCGGTTCATGGTTATCAACTTTAATGTGATTGGCGAATCATAGAAGACTACTAGAATTTATATTTGTAATAAAAACGTTCAAATCCTTATGATTGACAAGTTGGAGGTAACCAATTTTATTTTTTATGCTGTCGTAATACCAATCAAAGTTCGAAAAAACTGACACAGACTTAATTTCTATTTTCTGAATGTATTTGTAAATCTAACAAAGTGTAAAAAAAACTGCTGTAAAGGGGTATTACAATTCACATAGTAATTAGTACACATTAATCCCGTTTTGGTCAACAATCCAAACATTTTAAGTATATTCCTTTCGTTTTTGTTGATTGTTAATAAAGAAACAAACATTTCATCGATGTCATCAGTTCATGCTCTGCCTGTAGATTTACTCAATGCAGAGGTTTCAAAATATAAACAAGTACGGCTGTTTTTGGTCTACCAAGTCATCCTGCCCCAATAGTCGATAACGAGACACAATGCATCAAGAAACAACTATAAACATTTAAAATATTAAAGTTTATTGTAATTAAACATACTATTTCAATCTATTGCAACACTAAATTACAGGATTTTTAATATTACGTGTAATTTGTCTTTACGAATTCTAATAAATAGTATCCACATAGCTGATGCTAGATGTATAATTGAGAAATAATCATAAACACAGTTATATTGGTTTCGTTTCTGACAACTACTCATATCGAAAACATTAATTGTCAGTGCACCATACTTTCTGTTCTGGAAATGGCAAATCTACATATTTGATGATTAAATTCAATCAATGGGATATATAAAAACAACGGATTCTAACATCTACAGACATATCCAACTAAATAAATTAGTTCGGTTGAACGCCACATCAAACCCAACTGTGGAGCATAGAACGTGAGATTTTAGGAAAAAAATGGAAGAGTTACATGCCTTCAATAATAAGTATAAAAGTCCGTGAGGTAGTAGATAATATTGTCAAATTTGAGGATGTTGTGGGTTTTATGTTCAAACCAAACTGTAAAAATAGTACTATTATTGATTACGTAGTTGACAGTTTGCTCATATGAATTTTTATCAACAGGCGCCACCTGTGTTATCCAGTACCGGGGAGGAAGCCATCATCATCACACCCAACTTAGTGGTAGACTTCCATTGAACATTTAAAATTAATTGTAGTTGGAGTTGTGCTTTTCATCCAAACTAATATTTATAAAGGGTTATGAGACAGTCTTCCTCAAACCATTTACTTTTCAACCAATCAACATCCATCAACCTGTTTAACGTTATGTGTTGCGGATGTTGCAAGGTAGAAGGTTGACAGAACGTTTTTTCTTCGTTTCGATTCTCAATCATCATTCAACCGAATTAACTTTGCACTTGAGAAGTCAGGTTAGTTGAAAGTTTGTACTAGGAGACTGCAGGAGCCTTTTTGGTCAAGTGATGTTCATACGAACAATTACAATTTCTTAATTTCAATTGTGCTAATTCTACAACGGAGTGCAAGGATAAAGAGGACAACAACGGAAAGGTAAGCGAGTTTTTTTTAAATTTCTATGACTACCATACTTGGAAATTTCAAAATACAAAACAAACAACGTTAATTGTTTTGAATTTTGTTTTTCTGGGACTTGATTTGGAATTAAATTGTTTTTCACCTTGTGTGTTGCCTTGCGGTACAATTTGTAAAAATCAATGATTCTTTTAGTTAGTTTCATGTTTTTCTGAAAATGAACATACCACACCTACAAAGGTAAGGATTGTTGATAATGATTCCAAAACTATTTCCATATTCAGAATCCGAATTTTACATTTAATTAAAAGTTCAAGAAAAAACGACAAATTTTTCAAACACTGTGTGTCTATATACCTATTCCGCGTTGACCAGAATAGTTGTTAAAAAAATGTTTTACATATTCGCATTCCGAATATGCAAATCATTTTGGAATCATCATTAAACATCGTATTAACGATCAAATTCAATTCATATCTATGTGTTGGTAGTATGAGCGTAACTTCAAAACAATGTAAGTAATTCAAGTCCATGGAACTATTTAATTCATCAACTTTTGTACTACATGGCAATTTTTCTCAACTCTCCACTTACTTGGCAAATAGTAAAAATTGTTATTTTGTACAAAAGTTGATTAATTAAATAGTTCCATTTAATTTAAACAGAATGCACCAACTACGATTCAGGTTTGATAAACAGAAATATAATATAAATGTAGTCAATAAGGTTGCAAGTGTTTTTCCCTTCCCGCAAAGGCTCGTTTCCGATTTCTAAGTAATTTTGGGCCCCTTTCTATACAGTTATAGGAGAATGACTGGGCCCCTTTGTTCAGTGGGGATTTCAGTGACTTTAAGTTGCCAAGTAAACAATCAGAGAGATTTTTAAGAGATGAAATGCCAATACCCAGCTGATGAAGTTAATTTTTGCAGTGGATGATGTTGACCTGTATTTATGCAATTTGTATCCCATGGTTACCATCCATTAACAGCATCGAATAGAGTCATCAATTTGCAGAACCAAATTTGACATAGGGCTTAGCTATTGTGGAAACCAAATTCAGCATAGGGCTTAGCTATTACATCAACTAAATATTAGCACATCTCGTAGTTATTGCAAATACATGGCTTCTAAAAATGTTCATGAAGTTATTTTTTATTTCAATCCCCAAACTGAAAGTTAAAGTCGGGTCAGAGTAAGGAATATGTTGCCCCAAACCATTTGGAACAGACAAATGAGATGTGCGGCTATGACGAGTAGTCCGACTCTTCCCAACGTTTTCCATTTATTCACCTTCAAAAATGTGAAACACCCCCACTGGTTTCTGTTCTGTATCATCCGTAATTGTTTTGACCCCTAAGGTACATTCGTTTTCAAAACGACTGACTACTCATCATTCTATTAGGTTCAATTTTGAATCCTAACGAAGTTTCAAAGCATTTAGTACGTTTCTCCGGGCTCACCCCTTGTGTGCGTTTAGAAGACATTGACGTTGATTTAGATACGGAAAACCCAATTTGCAATTGTATTCAAATGATAATTAATTACTCAGCCTTAATTATTAAATTGGCAACTTATTTTCAACATTGGCAACTTTTCGCCTATTGAAATCGTGGGCTACCAATATTCTGCATAATCTGTTGGCCATTGGCAATTTCTTCTGCAGAAAAATGGCAAGTGACAACCCTATAGGCAAAACATTGCAAACAGTTAATAGTGCGAATATTTTTCTAATTATTCGCAGAACTTTGCAAAGATTTGCCAGTTTTCGCAAGATTTGTCAATTTCTGCAAGGATTGTTTGTTTGGGTCAAAGTCAAACAAAAATCTGTAGATCTATATTGTACCATGGTTACACACAATCCTTGCATTTTCTGATTCTGTGACCAAGGATGCCTTATGTTTTGGCCAAAAAGTCGGTGGGGTTTAGACCAAAAAAGTACCCATCGTCACAATATGAGATTTTTCTAAGTACTCCCATCGTATTAATGAAACCCTAGTTTACAAATATATGCTAGTTAAAAATTTCTCATATTGTGACGATGTGCATTTATTCAGCCCGAACGTACGGCCGGATTTACGAAGAAATCGAATCTGAGCCTTTGAATGAGAAGTCATTTGGAGTGTTCAAAACTAAAACCGATACTTATTAAGTAAGCCGGTAAAAGTTCGTGTAAAGAATGTAAAAATAGATGTACAAATAAATCGTAGTTAGTATAATCACTTTTTGTTGTCAAACAAACGGCAATGGAACTTTTTAATTTCAAATCAACTGACAAAAATAATAATGTTTACTAGTTACCATGAATATGGGTAGTTTAACATTAAACACCAGGTTTATGTTATATGTTGTGGCATATATATGTGGCATGCATGTGGAACCAGCGACAATGATTGATTCATGCGTGCTTGATTACAGGAAATTCCTATGTAAAAAGTACAATCTAATTTGGTTTCGAACTATTTAATTCATCAACTTTTGTACTAAATGACAATTTTTATGAACTTTCTACTTTCCTGACATCCAGTAAAAATTGTCATTTGTTACAAATGTTGATGAAGTAAATAGTTCTATTGCCGTTTATTTGAAACGTAAATTATTGCCAAAAAGGCACTCAAATCTATTCAGAATGTCCGAAATAATGGCGTACTGTTCCATATATTTAAATATAGGTATATTAATAGCGAATAATTTAGATCGTTAACCAATGAATTACGGAATTGAATAGTTCGACTACGGAAGGACGATATGCAAAATTATTTCATACACTTTCATTGAAAATTTGTATTTTCAATTCAGTAAGATGGTCGGTCGAAAACGACGACACGAAGTGATAGAGGACTTGGAAGAGTTTGATGACATTGACGAGAATCAAGTTGGAGGGAAGAGTGGGTCAAAGTTGTTAGGAACGCGGCACTGTCGACAAGGATTGGCAGATGAAGATGATCCGGATTATGTACCCCCAGATCCAAAATCTCGGAAAATTACAGCAGATTCCATCAAAGTACTTTTATTACTTTTATTTTGGTTCAGCCGCACTGCATGTTGAGATTATTTTTTTTACCTACTATTACATTGATACGTTACATTTTTTTTTTGAAGCGACCAGAAGTGTCACAATTCAAAGTCACTACTAGACAATTAATGAGGATTGGAGAGTCAAACGTTGAAAACAAAAATGACAACAGGTACAACAACATGATACGCGACAGGGACAAAAAGGATGAAGGGATGGCTTCCATGCAACCGCCGATTTTTGACATCCGTGAATTAGAAGACTGCCAAGAGGGATTAAAAATCAATCATGCCTTGAACAAAGTTGATTCTGTGACAGAACATGATGTTCAAAGTAGTCTCGCATTCAAGATGGATAAAACACGACAGTCTACAACAACGGAACCACGATCTGTGGAAACAAATCAAATTGCATTTGGTATCAATAGTCAAACTCATATAACCATTGAAGGTGGGTCAACAGTTGATGAAAAAATAATATCAATGGAATCGAATGGTGATGATGGACCGAGCAGCAATAGTCTCTCCAGTCGTTCTTCTTCTTTAATGTCTTATCCAAAGTATAAACATATTATCGAAAATGTAAACGGTAAAGACAAGTATAGATGCTTAGAGTTGACATACAACAATGACCGTTGTAACCGACTGTATTCCACTTATCCAAATCTAGCGGACCATGGACGAAAGTGGCACTACAACATCTCAGGAAGACCAAATATGACGCATAAGTATGTTCGGGAACAAGTGGGCGGTAAAGACCTATACAAATGCATAGAGATGACCGATAACAATGATACATGTAACAAATTGTATTCCACCTTAATAAATCTATGGATACATGGAAGACGTTTCCATTCCATCGGAATAAACGAGTCAATGGATGGTGGATCCACCAGCAATAGTATTTCCCGTCCTTCCGGAAGGACAGGAGATCCTTCTTCTGGGATGTATTTTCCAAAATGGAAACATATTATAGAAAATGTCAACGGTAAAGACAAGTATCGATGCATAGCGTTGACATATAACAATGAGCCTTGTAA
>JAQFZA010001148.1:0-10552 GCA_034695115.1 Desoria olivacea
TAAATGCATTGCTCGTATCTGCAAAAATTAAATGGAGTATGATAAACACGGTCTATACATTTACCAAGGTTATGGAAAATAATTCGGTTTGGAATTGCATTTATTTTATGTTATATTTTATGTCTAAATTAAACAATAAGAAAGTTAATTTAAACAAAAGGCAGTCTATCATTATAAACGCTTGTAATAAAAATTCTCCAACTTTCCACTCAAAACAAAATTTATTCAATTGTGCTTCCATGACTCATAAAATTGAACTAAATCATGTTGTCCTCGTCTCACCATTTTAACGCAACACGTTCGATTCGTTTTACTTTCGCATTCAGAATTGTTAAAACTCATCTTCTTTGATACTCACTTTACAACCTCAAAAGCCTCAATTTCGTTAATTGCAAGACATCAATTATTTTTTGTTCGGAGGTAATGCATTTATTAATACAAGTACAGCATAAAAATTTTGAACTACATTTCTACATTTTGTCTATCATTTTTGAAGATACCTTAGACCAAAATCGACCGTACAAATTATCCTGAATTCACATATAGGAAAGGTGACGTAGGTAATGCGATGAAATTTTAATTTCGGTCCCAGTTCAGAAATAGTTAAGCTGACTATTATGAATAGTGAGCTTCTCTAGTTTCATGTAAAAATAATTGACCCCTAATTTCAATGAAAATGTATCCATGTACTTAATAAATAGAGATATTTTTTTGACCACAGTTTCCCTGAAACTCAAGCTAATAGGTCTGATAACCTTGCCATTAAAGTTCATTGCAAGAATATGTCGTACATTCTTGTATGTACTTGCCTAGTGGTTAGAGCAGCGGATTAAATCCATTGGGACCAAAATAGTAGGACACGATTCTTCAGGATAGTCTGTTATCACAGTCGAAAGGGTCAAGTTCGGTCTTTTATGTTTTTTCATAATTTTAAACTTCTTGTAGCCTTTGCACGAGAATACTTGGCGCAAGGTTAAGTACCTGGAAAATAGGTAGAGGCCATATAGGTAGAAAGATATGTTGCGGTAAACAATTTGGTTACGACTAAAACGATTCATTTTTTTTTATCGCGACTATAAAATACTTCATAGACCAATTTGTATCCATATGATTTTTGTATAACAAATCTGGCGTTTGAATGACTGAAAATTCTCAATCTAATGAATTATTTTAAAGATTTAGGTCACCAATTGAGGGACATCATTAATAAGAATTGGACCCACAAATTATAATTTTTTTAATCTAACGATCAAGGTATGTGATTTCTTTATAAATTTAAATTTTATACTGACTTAAAAATGTAATATTCATATTTAGTATTAAAATGTGTATGGCTGGTGTATATTTGTTTTCCTATTTGGCTTTTAGCTTCCGTTTGAATTGATGAGCAGAAGTTAATTTTTTAATAAAATCAGAAATACAATGAAGCTTGCATTACTAATGGTGTTGGCCCTTTTGCAATCTCTGGTTGCTGTACCGGAAGAAAGTAAATATTTATACATTTTTTTAAAGATTTTTAATGTCTCCATTTAAAATGAAGAATTTCTAAAGTCTTTTAATTGATAGGGTGCAATACCGCTGTCATCATAAAACAGAAGTGTGAAAAGAGGGCCAAATGGATGTGGATTTTTAATGCCACAGAAAACCAATGCCAAAGGATATTGCATGGTTATTGTGCGGGTTCAAACTATGACAAATTCAATTTCTATAAACAAAACATAGAATGTACAAATTCTTGTATGAAATAAATAATTTTCATGATGAGCAGTTGGTATATTAATTCTAAAAACGATTTACAATTTATTGTGACCTTGATCTTCACCATAAGGTATTTCATAGACCAATACGTGCCAGTGGTATACCATTTCTTAAACAATTCTGGCAACTATAAAGGCATGATTTAATTTTTCTAGTAGCTTTTTAATTTAAAAATTAATATAGTTTTTAAAATGCACTTAAAAACACTTGAGTATCTCCAAAAAGTTCACGCCTGACTCATCAATTCTAAGGTTGACACATATTTACGATAACAACCGGTATCGATACACTCGTACTAGCTTGAACAACGTTATCCGTTGGGAATGTGTTAAGCGACGAAATATTTGCTGTGCTTCACGAAAATCCACATTGTAGAGAGGTTGGTTTGGTCAGCCCACCAAGTATCTCAGTCAGTCAGTCGACTTGGCAGAGAGGTTAAGATTTGTATCTAAGCTCAGACAGCCATGAGTTCGAACCTGGGTTTTAGCTGATTTATTCAGCAAAAACTCAGATTAGAACTGACTTACAACACCGAGGTATAGATAGGTTTTCGTCCAAACAGGTATCGAGTGCCGATTATCTTTGATTAGCATTTTCTCTCGATAGTCTAATTGGTTTATTATCTCACGTAGCTTGAATAAGATACTTCATAGCATTCTACGAAGACTGCTACTTATTCCACCCATCATTCTGGGATAAAGGAATTCCACATACTCGTATCGTATTTGTATTGCGAGTATTGTGGTACTTGAATAAGTACTTGTCGCCTTGAGACGTAACCGGCCCATATGATGGGAAGTTTCATTGAAACAAATATTTATTTTTATTTTTATCTCAGCAAGTTGAGAAACCTTTTGAACTGCATTTCATCGGTTGTATGAGAAGTAAATACTTCAATATTCAAAGTATGTTGTCTCTTATGCCCCCATTAACCTACACAGGTGCCCACTTTTGATGTAGATTTACTATCAGAGGCGGCTTATCTATTATTTTTTGATGGAGTGCATGATTTTATACAATAAGACCATAAGCTTATGGACGGATTTAGGGCGATACTAATTATGTGGTAACACATGATGGTAATACTTTGGTTTTAATTGAAAACATGTTTAATTTCTAATGATCATTTTAATAAGTAGAATAAAAAAAACTACAAATAAGTACATGTGGGTATGGATTTTCAATGTCGTAGAAAATCAGTGCATGACAATTTATAGTTACCATATGGGTTCCAACTATGAAAAATTCATCTTGACAAGAAATTAATGTACAAATTCTTTCGTAAAAAATGTGTGCAATCTTATTTTGTTGTTGGAAGGTTTTAAATATTAAAAAATGGCAGTCCAGTGAATGGAATTTGTTCTCATAACAAGGTTATAAATGTACATTTTCTGTATTAAGCATAGGTATTTAATATTTAAACAGTTGATGTTTTTGAAAATTCAAACAATATGGGTACGGCTTTTATTATATCAAATGTAACAGGTTAAAAAACAAATTTCCAGCACCATCAAAATATTTTCTGAAACTCAAACAATGCAGTTGATTGTGTATTTCTTATATATGTTTAGTTTTGATGAATGACATAATATATATTAATTAAGTTTGGCATTTGAAAAGTTCTTATTACAGAAAATTATTAAAAGCTTTCAGTTCTATTAAGGTAAGAAACGAGAATGTTTAATGAGCCAGGTTGTTGTAGCTCAACAAATAAAATACAGTACGTAAAAACAGAGACCAACCGTTAATTGAAACAACATGTATGTTCGATGAATATCAAATCTACGTTGAAATAAACTTAAAAAACAACGCTCTGTATTAAATTTACAAGACAGTGTTACACATGTTACAACTAGTTTAATTTGGTTTAACAAGATCACTACTTTAATTGTAATTATTGACATTAATATATAATTACTACGTTCAACAGTTGAGTTTATTTATTACAAATATTAAACGCTTTCAAGTTTTAGTTCCATTAAGATTGGAGAAATTGTTGTTTAATGAGCCAGTTTGCTGTAGCTCAACAACTAAAATACAATAAGTAAACACAGAGAGACCAACCTATAATATAAAAAAAAAATTATATAAGTATAATTGTAAGTAAAAAAAATCAATTCATATTCCTTACGCTTCCAAGGAATGGGTACGTGACGGTAAAGAAGTCCATTCCGCGGAGAGCAATGGCGCCTTTCATGACATTTTTTAAATCAGTCACCTTACCAATATTTTCTGGATTGCATGTAATTCTGTTACCCCTGATATCGTCTACCAAATTGTTTGCCTGTAAGAAGTAATAAAAAGCGGAACAATGAAGTTAAGCCAATAAAAAATAAGTTTAATATTACATTTGCATTGCTCTCAGCAGTCAACAAGATATGGCCTAGTTTGAAAAAGGCGATGAAGAGTAGATGCCATTTAGAATTGCTGTAGGACAGCGATAGGGATACCCAATATGGAATTAATTGCAAATAATACGCCACAGTAATTGGACCCATAGCCAAGCAAAGTTCTTGTACCAGATTTTTGATAATTCGGAAGATATCAATGGCCTGTCAATATTAAGCAGTGCATTATTACAAGACACCTTCCATTTAAAATTAATACGACAACCTTTTTGATGTCGAACACCAAGTTCTCTTTGGGTACTAAAAGCATATTGGTTTTTATCTCAATGTTGTAAAGACACAATCCGCACCCCCAAAAGATTAGTTCCACATATGAATTTAAGATGTGTTTATGCAATTCCAGAAAGAGGGTACTAATTCCTACTCCATTGTAGCAAGATGTAGATTCGGCACAGAGATCTTGTTTCAAGAAGGACGACTCATCGTAGTAAATATTGATGGTCTCATTGACACCAAAGTTTAGCAGTAAATGCCCCCAGCAGGCCCAGTTAGCCAAAGCCAATAAGAACACAAACGTGCAGGATATCAAAATCAACCTTTTCTGTAAAACAAATTTCAATTTTAAGTTACCACAAACTAAAGTAATAAATGTTGTTTTCCCTAGTTTTCAGATGTAAATTAACCTGTTTCTTTATTGATTCTTTGAGTTGGATTCTGGAACTGGAGTTGACGTTAAATCTCGCAAACATGTTCATGAAACGGTGGCGTTTGATGATGAAGGTGTACAAGTATGTTATCATCACTACGACCGTCATTGCGTTCTCAGCAGTATGAACTGCAAACTCGGTATAACTTTTCACATCCATTACAAGCAACTTTCCGTGGGTGATTAGCAGTTGAAACCCGGTCGAAATTGTAAGCAATGTACAAGTAAGGGCCTGCAAGGAAATATGAAGAAAAATTAATATTTGTTTATTTAACGCTGTTTAATTCATGTTCAATATCAATATTTATTTGCTTATTAGATTTTGCTTACTCCTTGAACCGGGTGGGAAATCAACTTGTATCCTTCGCCATCAGCAGAAATTCGGAACGGTATAAGCAGAGAATAATACCCCACAAACAACACAATTTCCAGATATTGCATAGCGTAAAGAAACTAATTTTTTTTCATTTGTACCAACTCTCCCATATAGTTGGTAGTTCCTCCCATTTCAATAACTGTGTGAACTTTTTTTAATTTAGATTCGTTTGTTTGGGTGTCAGGGATGGTTGGCAGAACAATATCAACGGGAGTAGTCATCTTTGGCTCTTTAAAATGAAATTATGATCCCTTTCTCCCGATAAACTACAAGCTTCCTTTCTCGTTAGACGGAAAAACAAAACAAGGGAGCTTACGTACTTTAGTAGAGGTACTGCAACTGTATGCATCACGAGCCAGTTTTTATTCGTCACTTAAATAAACAAATTCAATGACGAACATATACCGCCTGATTTAATGAATTATAAAATGCTGAGCCGTTCTTAGAGGTAGAATATATTTAATGTTACTTTTCGATTGAAAGTGGTTAGCGTGTTGAATTTGATGGTTGAAATGTCTTGGGAAACATAAATTAATAGGGTTTTCATAAGGTATGATCGGGTCGATTTTTATCGTACTTAATTGACACAAGTGAATTGAAAAGCTAATTTGCTTTAAAAAAACACGTAATCCTCAATTTGATCCTCAGTACCCATGTCAAAGTATTTTTACTGAGGAATAATTTACCTTACTACTACTGAGGATAATGGGCAGGATATTTGGGGGATTAATGATAAAATCAAACCATTAATTAAGATCATCTTAATACATCTTAATAAGAAGTATCTCCACATCAAAGTTGATGTAGATAAATGAGTCACGAGCTTTGTCCTTTTACTTAGTTGCCTCCAAAATAAACAATATTGATTAATTAATGACAGGAGAAAACGCCACGAATCATTTTGCATGGCGTTATTAAATGTGAATTTAGAGTTTGTTGGAGGAAATAAAATTCAGAGATGTACACGAAGCGGCGAAAGTGTTCCTGGTTATGTAATTATTTTGCAGACAAGCGTCCCCTTGTATAAACATCAGTCAAGCTATGATTTATCCCGTTTGCATAAGTGAAGATGAATTAATGGAATAATTTATAAAACCCCAGTTTCAATATTGAGAGGTGGACATCACAACTGTAGAATAAGTCTCATCAAGTTGTTTCGGTTATCTTTGTCAGTGAAGCCAAATTGATCAGTCAAATTTTTTACAGTTACAAACAACTTGATAACTGTCAACAATGATCGAAACAGCATCATGCAGACAACATTTCTAAAAAAATTCTCAACTTCAAAAGACAGTTAATAGTCCAAAGATCATTGATCATATCAATTAAACAGTCCAGTACTACATTATTATGTAAAAATGTATTTATTAGGTCTAAATTACGTCCGTATTGTTGTTGTTATTATTGATGACATTATTTCACCCATACCCATTCGTCAGTTTTGAAATGATTAAACTCTTAGATAAGACTGCAGTAATTCATAGTGAAAGTCACACATTGAAATATTCAAAAGGATGGAATTTTTGATGAACTTGTTGACATCTCGAATATCTGGATTTTAGGCGAAGCAATAGTTTAGTCCGTAATTACTGATAAAAATATACCATACATTCCGAGTTGCATACATGCATTGCATTTATCATACAACAACATACTGAATTCCAGATTTCATGTTTAAATAAATACCTAGTTTGGAGAGCGTGTAGAATCCTAACCTTTATACTGTCTAGAAACAGTTCTCAAATTTTCACAGCTTTAGGATGGCCTTCTCAGTAAACAAATATACAACTAACAACAACAACTAACTTCCATATATCTGAGGAAACAAAGAACAATATTTAGAGCTTTTTAAAATGTACATTTGTTGACCTCTCAACCTCAATTACAAAGTCTTTGAATTTTGAGATAAAATATTGGTATTTTAATTGCGAATCGTATACTTGGCTTGAGTTACCGTTGAATACAAATAAAGATACAAATGTTTGTTTAACTTTGAACTATAAAATAATAAATGTAAAATTATCCTTTGTTCGATCTATTCTGCAATTTCATTTTACCTAACTTTTGATAACACACAGAAGTTAAGTGTGGTCTGGCTTATTTACTTCGCATTCTATCAATGAAGTTATCTGAAGCCCACAGGATTAAGAATTGGGTTTTATATAATCGAACTCCTATTTAATAGAATGAGCCTCCTAATTTAAATGGAAATCAGACTCCAAACAGTTTTAAATCTATATAAAGCATGACCCAACCCCAAGTAATAAGATCCGCGTATGAGTCAAACACATCAAACATTCTCTCTGACACCTATTCCCTCAAGATTATTTTTCCAATTTCCGGACGGTAATCAGTCCATGTAGAGCCTTCATAGAAAAAGTTACTTGAATGTTCGACATACAGTCTTAGGATGAAATTCAGCTTTTAGATCACCTTAAGGCTACGTATCCAGCAATTCTGAGTTACAAAACTGTATTACGGGGATAGTGCGGGCTCTAAAACAAAGGTAGAAACTTTGAAAGGTGAAATTGTGCAGTAGCGCTTTCAAAAGTGTCTGTAGTTATGTTGTTTATCAATTCTCAAGTTTTAATTGATTTGTACTGGTGTCGGCTACATAAATCTATCGCCATAAAGATGCTGAGTACGACTAACTAGTGCAAAATAACCTTTGTCAAATGATTTACATGCTAAGATAAAAACATACATTTTTAGACATCCAATTTTTAATTCGACAGCCTATTTATGATATAGAAGACTAGACAGAAAACTCTGTGGGGAAAGACGTTATGTTTGATGCTAAGACTTTCCACTGCTGCTAGTATAGGAGCAAGACGGCAAAATACGCATTGAAAGAGTTATTTATGAAGGAATTTTGATTAAATATTTAAGTAAAAGCAATTCAAAATCTAAATGCCATGCTTTCCTTTGTCCCATCCATAATTACGTCAATTTTATAACGGAATTAGGACGGAAAGGAGAGTCGCCTCATTTTAAAATGTAAGGCTACTAACCAAAACGGATATTTTGTTGAACTCCGAAGGATAAGACGCTTCCAGGGATGAAAATCGTAATACTAAAACTTCTCAAGTCAACTTGCTCCAATAAATGTCAACAACAAAAGTCAAGCTAATTCTATTAAGCTTTATGTGAGAATTCTTACATTGCACATAAAAAATTGATTCACAGGAAGTTAAAATATGGCATATATAAGGTTCACGATAAACCGGACATTTGGATTCTTATAACTAATCCTTATAACTATTGTTGAATTAAAGTTGACCAAACCTCAAGTGTTCACATCACATTTCATGTTGGGGAAGAAATATTATAAAGAACATTTCATATACATCTCTGCAATTTAACGTTTTCTCTATATTCCTAATATGAATTACAGTATAAAGAGTAAGCTAATGATATACATATCCAAGTACATACTAATGAGTGTTGAAGACAATACATAGTAGATTCTTTATTTGGATAGGGATACCGTAAATCCCGGTTTAGTACCCCATGGGGTTCTATTTGTTCAATTGAAAAATTAGGGGGGGGGGGTACTATTCCGGGGGGGAATTAATAATTCAATACACCAATATTACAAGTCACAACAGTATTTATTTAAAACTTAAAACTTAAAACTTTGAACCAACCAGTTTTCATTCAATTTCAAAATCATCCTCAACTTCTTCAACATTATGATAATACTCCTCAGGATACTCTTCGGGGATTTGGTGGCTCATAGACTTCGAATTCAGCAACTGTAAGCCGGTTTTTCAAGAGCTACCGCTTTTGAAACAGTAAATCGCATCATAATCACTACCATCTAGATTGCTGCTAATGCCACAAGTCTTGAATGACTTCATTATATTATCTTGGGACACTGAATCCCACGTTTTTATAATCCATGTACATAAATATTATAAATTGTCGATTGGGAGCAGTATTTTCTTGACTTTCTGACATTTTCAACAATTCACTGGGTGAGACAAATTGGAAATGAACCTTTTACCTCTCTTCTTTACCTACCTGCCTTTCTAATTTAGTAATAGAGTAGCAGTTGTATTTGGCGATTAATTTATGCAAAGTAATAAGAGTCCCTTTATTTTATTGATATCGGTGTACAACAAATTTAAGTTTTAATGATAATTAGATTTTATTTTTATCGTACCCGTACGCAGTAAATTTATTTAGCATAAGAAACTAATTCTTTTTTGAACTATTGTTAACTTATCGTTTACTTTACGTTTAAAGCAACACAATCAATGGCAGTTTGAATTGAAGACTAAGGTATTAAATACTCACACTATTCTAATTGAAATAACAACCATCCATCAATCCATCTGAGAACTATCAGGTTTCGCTAAACTGTCACTGCCCATCCAGGAGTAGATGAGGGTTCTTTGGCAATTGTGAAAGAATTGATACAAGCCATTCGAATTCTTTCCGAGGTCGCTGGACAATCCAGACGAAACAGTGTTTCATGGCCGTCGTTTTTTCTGCCCGATTTTATAGCTTCCTTAATCGCAAAGTAAATGGATGCTGACAGAAACAATGGTGGTTCACCGATACCCTGAAAGTCCGTATTAATAATAAGTCCAGCATCCTTCTGGATAATTTAAAATATGAGACTCAAAATTTATATAGACCTTGGACGAGTACACTGCCTTTGGATTGGGAGCTCCCCGCAGTAAGGAAACGTAGAATTGTCTAGGAATATCCCCCATAGCTGGAATCTTGTACATCCCAGGTCCCTTAGTTAGCATGTGGCCCTTAGGAGAATACAGGAGTTCCTCCATAGTGAAGAGACCATATCCCTGAATAAATGCACCTTCGATCTGCCCGATGTCGACTGCTGGGTTTAAACTTTCTCCTACGTCAATGACGATGTCAGTACGAAGGACTGAGTGGTCTCCAGTTAGGCAGTCAATTTCAACTTCAGAACAGGCGACGCCGAATACTGTGTAGTTGCAATGATCTTTGTTTGCTGATTCTTTACCATCAAGCTCATAGTTTAGATGACCCATCCTTTAAATTTAAAAGATTTTCTTATTAAGAAATATTTTCTTTGCTCTGTTAAAGCAGTTTTTAGAGTATTAAAATTACTCATAAAATCCAGTGGCTGAGAGGTTAACTCGATTGTAATAAGCTGCTGAAACCCAGTCTTCCCATTTCCCTTTATTAATACTTTTTTTGAATGGCTCTAGACGTTTGATGAGTTTTTCACAGGCTCTCTGTTTTTTAAAAAGTTGTAATTACTTCAAAATTTTTCTAAACATTAGACATATTTAGTGGCCTTACCATAACAGCCATTCCATTAAGATCGGAAGACATGCTTCCACAAGTCGGAATTGCATTGGGCACTTTGTC
>JAQFZA010001149.1:0-10551 GCA_034695115.1 Desoria olivacea
TTCCACCGACGACGACGACCTAACCTGTACACAATGTATGTGAAGTTGATATGGAAGTATTGAAGTCGATGGGCTCCGTAATAATAATAAATGTGTGGGCTGTTTAGATGGGTCGCCTGGAAAGAGATAGTTGATACTCTGGAGAGTGATGGTACACTATATATTAGGTAGTACAGTGTGTGTGTGCTTATATCATCACTCAACCTAGGCAATGCATGCATGAAGAGCTTTGTGGCAGGAAGATTATAATTTTTTTTAATACCCAATCCAAATATTGTCATTGGGAAGGAAGAAGACGAAGACAAGTAGAGAGAGAGGAGGGTAACGGGCTTTTCAGCCTCAGCTCCGTTTTTACTGATCAACAGAGAAATCATATCTTCTGCTATCCACCACTACCTATATCAACTATTATGTATTATGTTACCACTTACGTGTTTGTATAATACCCAAGAATTGATGAGGTGAGCTGAGTGAGTGAGGTGTGTGTATCTTCATAGGCCGAAGCATAAGCTGCTGCTGGGGATATCATGCATTCTAATATTATTTGTACTGGATTATGATGAGATTGGGCAGGGACCGGGTGGATCTCCGTCAATTTGTAGCTTTTCGACAATTTATTCTTCACATCTGGGAATCACATATTGTAGCGTCTTGGACTCTTATTAGAATTGAAGAAGGCCATGAAATATTGATATCTGAGTCATGCCAAGTTTAATGGAGAGGAATACAAGACACCGAGCTTTGAGTTTGCTGGGAGCGTAGACACAGAAAACCACAAAATAATTATTTCACTAAACGTTGATGTATCTAGACAAACCGCGAAAGTAATTTGCTCATAATTTCACATCATCAAATCTTACGTCTGAGCCGCCAACGAATTTCTCAGTACGCATTAGTACACACAGCTAGAGGACTGCTGGGTATCTACTCTACATGGAGGAATGCTCTTGCCTCTTGTGGTGTAACTTACCAAGGCCAAATGAATTAAGTGATGCTTCCCATGTCCATCCCCTGGTGTAATTACCTTAAAAATAACCACAGTCTAAAACCTAAAATAGCCTTCAACCCCCATAATGTCCCGCATATGTACACAACTTAGGTACTAATGCTTTAGGAATAAAGATCCTTAGAGGTTGATTACTTTTCTGAGATGTGAGGATTTGATGTGACTCAATTTTAATCAATTTCACCTGCTTCCTTCCTTACCCTGAAGGAAGTTCATTGCATGCAAAACCGATCTCAATCCCTAAATTGCAGCTTCCTATCATTATGTTTTCCAACATTGTCTAAATTATAACCTCACAGAAAATTAACACTCAGATTTCGAGGATCGAGATCAATGACATGATTGTTATGGCAAAAAGAGCCTACTAAAGTGTTTTACAAGAATTAAAGAAAGCTTCTTCCAATGAAGTTGTCTAGATTTGGAAATGCGGATCAAATGGTAATGTCAGTTGAGTGACCACATCCTTTGATTTTGTCTCTTTAAATAGCTACATTTATGCATCTCGAGCCTCGAGATAAAAAAATTCCCATTACAACAAAACCCTCCTGCAATAATATCTTTGCCATCAATGAGGCGTCCTAATGACAGTAATGCTTGGCTGAGGATGGGATAATTGAAGCCAAGGAGTGACATCCAAAAGAATGAAGAATACTACTTAAAAAACTAAATACCGGATATTTAAACTAAACTTTTTTCGACTCCTCTCTTCCATCTTTTTCTGTGTCTGTAGTTAATATGATAAACTATCGAAAGAATAGAACATCCTCAGAGGTTTAGTAGATAAGGAGGAATTAGGGGTTACAAAGTATAAAAATCTAGAGAAGAATATCAATCTTGCGTAACTTAATCACGTACAGTCAGAGTTGTCAACAGAAATTAAAGTAATTCCACAGTCTGTAAGTTTTAAATTGTTACTTCTTCTACTTGATTCTTTTGGGATAAAAAAAGTGTAGAAATTAGGTACCTACTTGCACGGATACGGATTGTTAAAATCTTTACTCCTATTACTGCCACATTATACCTACTACATACTACAGGGAACTAAAGTAAAGACTGTTTGGAATTTGCTCCAAGTCGTTTTAATGTGCTAATATATTAAAGAGTGTAGCAGGGAACAATAGAACCTAAGAGATTTTGAAGAGAATAGAAAATGAGTACAAAAGGAAGATAGAATGGAAATTGAGAATTTAGCTTCGTCCCGGTTTAAATACCTTTTGGCTAAGATTTTTGCTCTTCCTCAGAGTTCTGTGTGTCTCTCTAAAAATCTTATATACTTATTCTCATCATCAATTCGACTGTTTGTGGGAACCAGGAATAAAAAACCTAGGCAAAGAAGAAGAGGAATATAAAAAGAGGACATTGGACGAGGAATTGTTTTGTAGAGAGATGAGAGTGAGAAAGATCATTAGAGACATTGGGATTTGAGAATATATAGGGATGCACTAACTAATACATCATATTATGAGGTATCTAATAATGCTTGATGGGAAAACCAATTCTTCGTTAGTCAGGTTTGAGTTTGACTCTTTCAGAGAGTTTTTAGTGAGACAGAGGATTAGTGGATTGGACACGCTCGATGAACGAAGAAAATACTCATTTGCACGACGAGGGTAAATAGCCCCTTCATGACCAGGCAGGAAAAGAGCGATTAAGCTCAAGACTAGTTTAATTGGAGGCATAATTAGTTGTAATTGTGCTATAAGTGACACTTCCTTAACACCATCCTCTCTCTCTCTCTTCAATAGAACATAGCAACTCTTTTCATGCTCTCCTCAGCCCCTATGTATGTAGTCAATGTAGTGTCTGCCATTTAATACAAATGTTATATTTCAATTAAAGCATGAACAAAATCTCCCATTTCATAACTGAATCCTAAATGTGTCAAGGGATGCGGGGATTAGTCAAAAGAATTCAAGTTATTCTTAAATTATGCATAGAAACTAGCTGCTTCTCTTGCCTCTTTGGTTGGATCAAATATCAAATGTTTCATTCATTTACAACTCCGTCTCTTTTTCTCTTTAATTTATGAAAAGACAGCTTCCAAGTCCAAAATGTGGATATTATGGACTGCATTCCAAGAGCATGTCAGTGAGTACAGTAAATGTGGCATATTACGTGCATTATACTTCACGAGGAACAACATCCCTTATTCACCCTATTCATTTGCATGAATGCGTGTTGATCCATAAAGTTTGTCCCCTGCTCATATTGAAACTACGACGAGACTTCACCACGAGTTGTTTTCCATACACAGAATCAAAACTCTTAATTAATTCTGATTAGCCAAATCAGCTCAAGGAACTGTTAATGATATATGGAGAGATTTAATTCTTCTTTGTGCATGAACTTCTACGAATCATCCTGAGCAAGAGCTGAGAGCGTGTAAAGACTGATATGAATATTTTTTTTGCGAACAATGACATTTTCCCGTTAAAAGTCTGTCTGATGGAATGATGATGAATAATAATGCTAAACCGACATTAATTTAAGCAGATGAATTTTATTTTCTACAACAATGACAAAGGCTTTTCCAAATTTTGCTTTGAATTCAGTCATCATCACTAGTTATATGTTCTAAAGGGCATTGGACATTGGATTTTGGATCTAGTATGATGTATGACTGAATAATGAATGGAAGGAATTATTACTGGCTTTATGCAATTAGAGTCAGATGCCGTATTGTTAGATTGCTGATGGGATGAGTGACTGAATGACTGCGTGATGATTGTTTTCCTTCCCGTTGTTACTGCTCCTGGTCCATGCAGTTTGTGAGGATGCTAAAATAGAAGGAAAAATAATAAATTCGTAATCGTGAGAGCGACTGTGATTTAATTGTACTTTGGGATGACCATATGGGGGAGGAAATATTATTTTGGGCATAGCACCATCACCATCAACCATTATACCACCACAGCTTTTGTCATAATGAGAGAGGGACACAATCAACAACACTAAATCTTCATTTCCATGCCCTGCGTATTAGTAAAGAGTAAGCTATACATTTATAGAGTTTAAAAGTTAAGGGATATAAGTAGTTTGGATGGTAAAGGGTTTAGTTTATGTATTTTTATGTGTGGGAATGAAGTAGTCAACTCAGCCAGAGTCATTCATTAGTACATCTTTGTTTTCCTAACCAGTAGACTGTAAATTCATGCAGGAGAGTTTTTAGACGTAGAATTTAAAACATTCTGATGATTCTGAGGTCTCTTTTCATTTTGTTCGTTCTTGTATGAAATCACTCGTGCAAAAACTGAATTCTATTCCGCACGAAATAATATCCTCCGTCCGTATACAGTCGTCTCATTCAACATGGTCCGTTTTCCTTGTGTAATTTTTCTTAAAAAGAATTACAATGCTAATTTCTCTATACCAATTCTAATTCATTAAGACATTGGATAAAGGGAAGAATATGTAGAATAAAAGCAGACAATGCTATATATGCCACTACTGCTGCTTTATCTCCCTGTCGTCGACTCCATGATGATTCGTGGAGCATTCAACCCTATGAAGCGTTGTTTGTAGTTAGTAATGGTAGTATGGTTAATAGTAGTAGTCATGAATCTTCATTTACTGCAGTCAAGATGGGTATTAGGGTTCATTGTTCATAATCCTACTCCCAAGTGAATGTTAACAATTGTAGCAATTAGCAGTTAGCTAACCTAAACCTAAGCAAGTAAATAAATTTGTTTCGTTTGTTTGTATTTAATGAACAGGTGCAGGGAATAAAGCCGGAGGACTGTCGGGAAAAGAGCTTGGAGGAGCATTGGTGGATGAGGAGGAAGAAGATGATGATGTAGGAGGTATGACACCGTCTCACAAGAAATCCGTTGAGACTGCCATTACCAACAACATGAACACATCTCAACAGAACAACTTTAATGACAGGGATAAATGCAATTCCACAAAAATTTGCAGCCAACAACAGGCAACATCCTTTTTGCAAAATTTAAGCAGCAATCCCTCTTTCCTCTTTGGGCATTCCAACCCTCCCAATAACTCCAATGCTACTTTCGATTCCGAGGCTTTGTCACCGGAAGTGATGGCCCAGTTTTCGAACAACGCAAGCTTTAATTCAGATGATAATCCTTTTGATAATGAGCTACTCCGAAGCCTCAACCTGATTCCGAACAAGGAGATGAAATTCTCCAGCTCGAGTACCTCCCGGTCAGCTGGTACATTGACAACTCCACCCGTAACATCAGGTTTGAATTCGGAAATGGATTACGTTGTACAGAAAATCGCAGCTTTAGCACGAGCCGCTTCATTCGATTCTACCGACTCCAATGCAAACATACAGTATAACGATAATGGCATTGAATAAGTTAAAATTACTGATGAATATTCAACCCGAACTTGAAAACTCTTTTGACATAAATGTTTAACGAAAACAACCTTGACACGTCCTACAGTCAGTAACACTCTCCGGCAGTTCAACGGGTGTTGAAGCAGCTAGTTATATGTATATTGAAAAAAATTGATGACATCAGTTTAGAAGCAGAAAATATAACTGCTCAGGAATGTTTGAAAACAATTGAAAAGTTAACATATGTAAGAAAGGGCAATAATGCTAAAAACTAGACGAGCTTTCCGAAAACTCAATAGAATTCTTTGGTGTGAGTTGTACGCGTTAGGAATTGTTTAGGATAACTTTACCTGTGTAATTTAATTCTAAGTAACTTTAGAGTAATTATTTAGGACATACTGGACAAATGAGCAGCAATCCCACCCCACCCTTTACTTCTTGTAAGTGAGTAAGTTCCTATAAGAATAAGTTTAAGATAGTTAAGTACGGCAGAGTAATGCGTCACACAATTTAAAAAACACAAACAGTTGTTCGGCGACAAAATTTCCTAAAGATGATGATACGTTTGAGGTTCCTGACTTTAAGTGGCAATGCAGAAGAGTCCTTCTCACTGCAGAGTCAATGAGTCCTACTATTTCTAGGATAAGTACTTATAACACGATACTTTTCTAGATTTCTAGAACGTGTCCGTTGATGACGTCTTTAGAGAGGATCATAATATAGTTTATATAAATATATATTTAGCTACAACTGAACTCAGTTACAAACAAAGTTCCATACAAACTTCAACATCATGTTTCCTATTTGATCAATGATCAATCCTATTAATTATAAGGCTCCGTTTCAACTTCGAGACTTTTCCTATTAGGCTATTACGCTGTGTAAAAAAACTTGTTCGAGGTTCTACGTACAATATAGTGTACTTCGTGGATTTTGTGCTGAATGTGTTCGCGACAGGTGATAGTGATATATTATGATGGTTAGGATACAGCATACGTGTTGTGTTAGGAAGATGTACAGGTGAAAGGAATGCATGACAGACTGCTGAATTATCACAAAATCTGTACATGCTTGCAATCGCATCCTTAACTGTTTCAGGGGTCCATAGATCCTGTTAAGCTAATTGTAATTGTGTACTAGTACTTATGAAGACTTCGTATATGATGTGTATGTAATTTTATGAATGTGAAAATCCTACTCCTAGTAGTGACATGCGATCAACAGCCCTTGATTTAGAATGGGATTTTTAAATGTCCATGTCTAAAATTTCAAGACAATTGTTGGTCTACTGATGACGAACTGAGAAACTCGGACAAAGACAACTATAAACCGAATATCTTTACAGCTTAAAAAATAAAGGCTATGTACATAATATTCCTAAACTTAAAGCATACGAGATGTATGTGTTAGGAAAGTCTTTGAGGAATTGAAACAGTTATTTCGACATACTTACTCTTAAGAAATAATCCGGGATCAAAAACCCGCATGTGTGGACAACTGAAAACAGAGATACTGAACTAAGCAAGCCATGGGAATAAATTCCTATAACTGCGAAACTACGAGCCCCCAATTCCCACGACACGATCGAGCAGAAGAATGCAAAAGCATAGGAGGAGCAGCAGCCCAAATGAATTTACAAATAAACAATACATAAGTAGGATAGTTAAATAATACTAAATTATTAAAAGAAGGAAAGGAAGCGTATATTCCTACATAATTTTATCTTCTACTACATAGAAACTAGGCTTAAACGGAGCATACCTATCCAGTAATAATTCTTAGTAATAATAAAACTAATTTAGCCAAGTCGGATTTTTAGAGAAGGGAGACTTCCTATTTTCTAGTGTTCGACTACTAAAACCACACCAAAAAATGCAAGCAAACTATATACAAAATCGAAAACTGAAAGAACCACCAACTCAGTCTTAAATTGAATATCTTATCAAAGGAGGAGAGAACAGGGAGAAGTAGGAAAGTGTCAAAGAAATATATAAAATACAAAATAAAAAAAAATGCATGCATATTAAAAAGGCAGCACAACTACAACACTACACAAGGGAGACCCTCAAAGAAAGAGATGCTATACTGGATTCTTGATACAAAAATCCTTCTCCTCCTTATAGATAACTAGAAGCTAAATCAACTTAAGCCGAGTCTTTGCCAGCTGGGGACAAGGATTAGGCTTACACAATCAATCAGCATCTGACAAAAAATTCTCGTATTCTTTTTAGTGGAAACTCACGGAATTATGATCAAACCGAAATAAGGGCAAATAGAAAGCCAAACCTAACGAACCCGAACCAAAACACATAAAACTGATGATGGTGGTGGTGGTAGCATAAAGAAGGGCTGACTGAACTACTCCCTCCTTCAATGTTCAAGGAATTCCTATTTCCTATTTACTTTCATTCCCATTAACTACCTTTCATGTATTGAATGATGGTGGCAAAGGGATATTAATTTGTCCCTTTTTCTTAAATCATGATACATATGATCATGATGGAAGGTGATCGACAGAGTTCCAGGAGTTTCCACAACTTGATACCTCGCAGTCGGATGCTGATGCTGTTTTTAAACAAAATCATATACCAAATTGATGAATTGCCATCGGAAAGAGAATTAACGCACTAGAATAAGAGCAGAACCTTTTGGCTGTTGCAAAACATATTTGACACACGAACCAAGTTGAATCTACAGAAAAGGCTGGTGCGTATTTGTAACTGAAGTATATAAAAAATATCATCATTTCGTATGTATGAAATCATGAAGATTCATCTCCAGGTGATAGAAATGTACTTCAAACCAAAGTGCGTTTCTTCGTTAGGGAAAGAGAGCGGCGTGCTCAAGGGCTACATCTTATCACGGTGTTTGCCGCTTGCGAATTTCTAAGGGTGTCACTACGCTGAAGTCCATCATTCCAAAACAATGCTAATTTCAGTATAAAAAAATAATGATCATTTGATACATACAAGAAGGCTATCAAATTAGTTGGATTTGAGATACATAAGATACGCAATATAGAGTAGGAGGACGGTGAGGTTTGGAGAAGTACAAATTTGTAAGAGAGGATTTCAAGTCATTACGTCTCTATTAGAGCACGTACGTAGGGATACCTCTTAGAATTGGACTGAGGGTGTTAAATGAGTTTCCGGTGAAGCGTCAAGACTCAACGTCAGGATGGTTTTTCAATAAGTATGTTAGATGAAAAAAATTCAATGAAAAAAAAAACTAAAAAGAAGGCCAGATTGAAATGGAATGTTGAGACCGAAGCGATAGTGAGACCCAGTGCAAGTTTGCCAAGAGGAAATGATAAAATACATACATTCCCAGTTTCATGGTTCCTATTAACTAGTTAACGTAAGGTTCCTGTTTAAAAAAATGCTTTTTTCTATTGCGTGAAAATAAAACTTAGCCATAATGTGAAGAAAACGTAGATAAGGTGTATTGTTAATGTGCTGATGATGGTTGATGACGTACTGTAGACTGTAAACTTTTAAAAGGGGATCTGGGTCTTGCATTTTTTATGAGATTTGCCAAGAGATTATATTTCAAATGTGTTCTTTTCATTACCATCTCCTACTTCTCTATCCGATTTTAAGATCTTTTAAGAATCTGTTTTCTAATTCACTTAAATTTTTTCTTCAAATGTATTATGTCTTACAGCAATTAATTCAAATTCATAACTCTGGTTAACTGCTTTGCTTTCCTAAAGTTTAATTTTTCGTCACAGTACGTCTAGATATTTTCAGTACCGCAGTTCTAGAGTGTAAGGAACAAGATTTACAATTTTTTGAAATTGTCGTGTGTCGCTACATTTTACTCGTCGTACAGTTAGACACAAAACTACTTCTACTTCAAAACATTCTTTGATTTCCTTTCCATTACTCTTTTATATTAAACGAGTGATGGGGAAAGTTGAGGTGTGGAGGCTCCCTCGTGCTTTCCCCACCGGCTCATTCTTGACACATCTGGACGGACAAGTAAGGACATGCGAATGCAACCTGTAGGGTACCTTGAGTTCGGAATGATTTAATTCTCCAAAATGTTTTTAATTTAAATACTCAATATACAAATACAAAAATATATTAGAAGATATTTAAAAGTTGGACGGACTGACGATTTTGACGGACGACACTGAAACTCGACTGTGAACGAACAATCCTCCTAAGCCTCGAGAAAAAGTTCCTATTTGCAAGCCTGGATAATCAGGCCTACAATCGTATACACATGCATATTTATTGAGGATATACATATATGGATTAATTGATTAATCAAACTAGTAGTTATTGTAATTTTCATAGTCCTGTAATATGAAAACATGTAGTGAGTAGACTTCTATAGGTAGCTCTGCGTAATCACATATACTGAACCTATTACACTTACGTAAACGTCAAGTATTGTGTCCAAAATTTTCATCAGTTTACTATAAACCGAATCCAATACACACAACCACTACCAATAAATTCCTTGGTGGGATAAAGCAATCATCTAGCTTTACAATGCAACGCAACTGTTTAAATAAGAAACTCCAACTTTGTATTTTTCAACTATTTTTTATATCATTTTTAATTTTCTTCTGTTCTCAGCTTATGGTCAAGTTAAATACATATGCCTTAAGCATATATGCACGTATGACAAGTTATTTGGCTCATTTAAAAACGAAACCAGACTAATGAACTTCCAAATGTTTAGGAGAGTAATAAAAATATTTCAAAACCTCCGATAATAAATAACAACAGCATAAGTTTTTATCCTCGATCTTGATAAAAGAAACACTATCAATACCTACATCTATGATAATGATAGGTTGTGCTGACCAAAGATGCAAAGGGTTATGTATTACAGCTTGAGTTCAAATGTCTCTCATTCAGTCATTGTTACGGATATTTATTTCTATGTTAGGTTAAGTTATTACTGAATTATGTCGTCTGTAGGTTACGATATATGATTTTAATCACATTATGAATTAATAAATACAAATAATTATGTGTACAATAAGTTACGAAGTACATACATACTGCAGGCGTTGCAGGAATACCGGTATTGATTACAATGGAAATAAGATGGATCCCAAATAAATCTGTTAATTTGTCGTGATGGATATTGTCGATTTTGTCTCACATTATTATTCGGCATTCGAAATTGTTTTAAAATATCATTTCAACGATCCTGGAAGCTCCGATTTCTTTAACTTTGACATCACAGACTGTGGCATTTACGCATCATTTTAATATTAGAGCGC
>JAQFZA010001150.1:0-10545 GCA_034695115.1 Desoria olivacea
CGAGTTGCCAAAGTGAGGACATCAAGTGGAGTTTTCACGAGACCGCTGCAACGTTTGTACCCTTTGGAGGTGTCTACGTCGGAGCGTCCTCATCCAGTTACAAGACCAGCCGAGACCCGGACAGAGCGGAATCAGAGGAAAGCTAGCCGATTTAGGAAATGGAATAATTAATTAACATGAATACAAATTATAGTCAGTTCTTTTACGCATATCTTCGATAAAAGAGATGGGAGGAAATGTTAGATTCACTATGTAAAAGTAGTATAAGTCATTAATAGTAAATTGTGAATATGAGTTGTCATAGTGTTGAAAGTCAGCTCAGTGTCAATAACACATCATGTGGGAGAGAGAGAAGTGAAAATCGGTGTAAGTTTTTGAGAAGAACGGTTTTCGTTTTGGGAAATGAATAATTGAGATATTTAACGATTTTCGACTTCAACTGTAATTGATCTAACCCTCGGCATCTCAAATCTGGTGTTCCGCTTTCGACGGGTAGTTGGAAGGTCGGTCTGAGCCCAAACATTTCTAATCCATCCCAATGTAGTTAGCTTTAGCGAGACCGAGGGCTGCAATTCAATAGCAGTTAGTATGGATACCTGTGTTGTACAGATAGGGTAATTATCAGGTATTCATGCTAATCTCTCGGCAGGTAGATATGTTGATTGGCTCGGTGATTGGGTTTGAAAGGAGATCAGTACTGGCTCTGCTGTGAGGATTTTACAGTATCTACCATACTGGACCACTGGATAGCTAAAAAGTACGGATCAACATTAAAAGTAGTTTCTAACTCTCTTCCTACCTAACTCTAGCTTAATATCTCAGCTAGCTCGCGACCTGTGGGAGACCAGTCTAATATTGATTGAAATGAACGATAACTGAACGTCTTGAGTATTTCAGTGACTATAATGTTTACAAAAATATGAAATTTGTGTCACCTATTGTTTGGCTGCGTGATTTCTTTACAGTTACTCGTGATGGTTCACAACGTTCTACAAGAAATAGCTCAAAGTGTGATGTTGCTACACACTGTAATGTGGCGCCTTCAGCGTCACATGACCTCTTGACATCCCACCGGTTGGAGACGCCATGGCTCACCATGCGTCTCTTCCCCAGTTTCCATTTGGCCTTCAGCCTCTCCACTTCGGTAGTTCACCCTCTCAAGTGTCAAGTGCAACCTTCCACCCTCAACCTACCTTATCTGACCTCTCCTTCTTCCTTATCTTTATCGCCGTACTGATGAGCCCAATCAGGCAGAAACATGTATACGGCTGTCTTATCTACGAATTCCTCCTCCTAAAATACCTTTTGTAGCCCTTCAAATCCTAAATCCTCCTCTTACATTACAACACAATACAGTTTTATTTGAAAAATCTATCAAGTACTATTCAATTAAGTTATGGAATAGTCTTCCAATGACTATTAGGAACTTTGAAACCACAAATGTTAGCGTTAGAAATGAACTCAACTAGTGGATTCTCAACAATCGTGAGAATAAGTATGTTACGTAGCTTCGTTTCGTATAGTTTATATAACTAATCTAGATACTTCCATGGAAGTGATGATGTATGCTTCGAGTATTTAAGTTAGTTTTAAGCTAATCTTAAGATATACATTTATGTAACCTTAGGCCTTATTTAAGATCTGTGCCACCTGTGGAAGATCAGACTTATTTTGTTTGAACAGATGTATGACACAATAAAGAAAGGCAACAACAACAACAACAGTTGTATCGCAAGAGAAATAAAGGCTTAACAAACAAACAAACAAATGATTTACTTTTTTCATTCACATTACCGTCTAAACCAATGATACTTCACACCGACGTCAATGGTAGCTTAAAAGAGATACAATTATTTTACAATTGTACACCACATCAAAAGTATAAATGTCCAAAAGCATTAATGTCTTTTAAGCATTTGTCTTTTAAGAATTTATGTCGTGTCACCATTTAAAGTTAGCCTCATAAACGTACCCTTCAAAAAGGTCCTTTCGAAAGTTAGCAATGCATTGACAATTTCAATTGCTCCCGTATCCGAGTTCCAGTTCCATCGAATGACAAGTAAAATCAAATGGATCAGCCAAACTATTAAAGCTTGTAGTTGGATTTCAAGTCCAGTTGTAAGGAAGATGCTAATTCCCATTAGGATAACATATACGAGATGCACAATCAACGAGACTTTTTGTAACACCAGTCGTCGCTTGGACCTGGCGACCCCCAACTTGTTTAAAGAGCCGTCCCACTCTTAACATTATGTTTCAGTGTGCTTAATATAATTAGGGATTTGAGCTTTAAATTAGATAGACATCTGGCAAATCATACTGATTTATGCAACTGACGCTCTGTTATCATAAAACTGTATGGGCAACTATTTGTATTAGGCCTTAGTGACAAAAGCATTAATTTGAATTTACGAGTATTGATTTTCGTTGTATTAATAGAGGATTTAGTTTAAATCATAGACATAGATGCCAACGTTACTTTCTCAATGGAAACGAAGCACGAGAAAGTTAATTAACTCAATTTAAATGATTTAAGATGACTTTATTTCATTACATCGTGTAGTGTTCCAATTATTGGAATTCTGGTGGTGGAGTAAAATGTGTCAGTGTGGATATCAGAATTGGATGGATTCGGGATTTTCGCGTCAAAATAACTAATCATCATTTCCTCAATTGAGATAGTTCTCTTTGAAATTATTAATAAGGAACTCTTGAATTTTCAAATTTCCTTCTGGATGCTACTTTAACTGATAGTACTTTCTGAAGGTCTTTGAGACCCACTAATCTAATCTCTAATCACTAGCTATTGAACGAGCCGATGAACCAGCTAGTAATGTGCATATATTTTAGCAGAACGGCCGTATGATTAAATGGAGATTTGGAATTGTTAAGTACAGCTATTTGAAAGACTAAATTAATTAACTTCTATTGGAAATGAACAGCTGCTAATTCCGATAAATGTGTTCAAAAGTAAATGTCCAAGGCCGATTAAAAGTCACGGAAGTATAACAGAAGGACATGTATTATTTCAAATGAGATTGTGCCAAAGTTGTCAAGCTATGAATGTGTAATCCCCCAACATTGATTAAAAGATAGGACCTCCTGTCCTCAAATCCATATCCCTTCACCGATGTTTTTAATTAAAGGAAAATATTTACAATATTTACATTTTCTGGAAAGCGGTAGATTTTCCTCATTTTATAAGTTTTAATGTATTTAAAATAAACGGGGCTTTGTAAAAAATCTTTAATTTGGGTTTAATGGATTTAATAGATCTGTAAATAAGATCTGCCACAGCTTCCCATCCCACTGACTACCCATAAGCTCAAACATATATTTGTTTATTCCCGATAAGCCCTTAAATAAATTTAAAAAACATTAAAACCAATTTAAATCCAGGAAGCTCAAAGTAAGTGGATAGAACACATTAAACTCATTCATTCAACCCAATAACAGAAAAATTGCGGAATGTGGATTTGTAAATTAATTGCTAATTCATTTATTTGTTGGAGAATTCGTGTATGTAATACTAACAATACATACTGAAGATTTAATAGTTTTCGTATTATTTACCATTTAGATAGATAGATAGATATTTATTCACTGGATCGATGTGGCTGAAGCCTTTACAATCATGAAGTATTAAAATTAGGGCCAAATCACCTTAACCTAATCTAACCTAGATAAGTAATAATATATATACTGATATGAAACACATCATATGAGACATATGTGGAGGGCTAGGATGTGATTTTCTGTTCGCTGGAACCTCGTTGCATTTGCTAGGAATTTCACCCGGTTAAGTCTTCCTCCAGTAGCACAAAGCTCCCAAATGGCACAATATATATAATTTTACCTTCCAATACAACTAGATATCTGCATAGTAGAGGCTATCGGCGTCTGTAGAATGGGGTGAAGAATTCCCTCCTCCTGAAGACGAGATTCCATCCAGGATCGAAAAGACACCTTTCTAATTTGGGTTGTCACCGTCTCCAGAGGCATGCTGTCCATATATTCCGGGTTTGAAAGATAAGCCACACTCACACCGTCAGGGGCGTATGGATGTTGTTTAGTGTGACTCGTTGCTGACAAGGGCACGTTGTAGCACCTTATCCCATCGCCGGTGGCACTATGCTTCCATCTGGATAGGTCCCAAACTAGGGGAGATGAAGAACCCTCTCCCATGCCGCCCCCCAGACTTCCTCTTGCCGCAGTTAGAGTTGCAGATCCGCCACTGCCCATAGAATTAATCCGATAACATACCTATGCAGATTAGACAGAGGGAGTCGACTTGGTCTCGGTTGGGAATTAATGCTACATTACACACCAGCTCTAAAAGTATCACAGAGTCTATAAAAACCAATTATATTTAGCACTGAACACCCTAATTATTGCTAATTACCAGTAAGGTTAGACCGTAAAGCTAAGGTAAACTTAACACCCTTGTAGCAGCTGACTTTACAATTAAATTGATACTAGATACTAAGTACAATGTGCTCCAGAGCCTAGACAAAACAATTATCCCTGGAACGAACGTGGAAACACAACCACACCAACCGAGAGCACAAGCCGAACTATTATTTACCATTTATGGGTAATAACAGTTGAAAGGTAAAAAAGTATAGTTAACAAATATTTTAGAATACTCGTTGAAGAACGAGTATTCTAAAATTTATTATTATATTTTATAATTATATAGCTAATTATATTTTATTTGACAAAAGAGCCCAATATATGAAGCAGACAACAATTTCATTAAGTAATTCTGGTGTTTCAAAATATACCCTGTAAATAACTATTTAAATACTTATTCCCCAATTTTTACTTAAGGGGCCACTACCTGAAACAATGTTTGAAAACTCAGTCTCCCATAAACTTCGTGTAATTTATTTTCCTTTCAAAATCAGTATGGAATTGTTAAGTTATTAAATGGTCTAAATGTGTAACTACATTTTAACACGTCTATATGAAACCTGACTTCGGTAAGAAATACAGTCAAAGCTAAAGCACAACCAACCCCGTGGATACAAAATATCGTTTGAATGTTATCCGTCAACCGTAAAGGTTTCAAAATGTCCAATTCTACATCAGCCGTGGCATTTCTTGTAAACTCTAGCCGATTTTTTCCGGCATTACTAATCGCAAGGTCTGCAAGGTCTACAAGGTCTACAAGGTCCCGTTTACCGTGTAGACCTTGCATACCTTGCATACCTTGCTCCAGCCTTATGCCGTGTAGACCATGCAGACCTTGTTCAATGCATTATGCATGTAGACCATGCAGACCTTGCTCAATGCCTTATGCATGTAGACCTTGCAGACCTTGCTCAATGCCTTATTAGCTCGCCTATATAAATAGGATTGAGAGCTTATGATCTCGTCGTGTCTGTCTGTCGGTCCGGCGTCCATTGTGGATGTAAATGAACCCCCAACTAGAGCACCTTATACGCTTTAGAAGCAGAGCAGAATTAAAGGAACAACGTGTATAGAAGCGGAATGAAGCAAAACAGGGAAGCTTCGGAAGCACGGTTATTCAACCACACAAATAGGAGTGGGAAGAAGCAAAAAGTGTTTCTAACCAATCTTTTACATCATTCGCGTCAGAAGCAAGTGCGTGGTATTTATTTAAATACATTTGGGAACTCAAGAACACTTTCACTTCAAGTTAGTATGGCGACGTCCAAATATTTTCAAAATTCAATATTCAAAGTTACATAGTCTAAATTGTCCATTATGAACAACACATTTTGGACTCGTTATGAATGAAGACAAATCAACGACTCCATGCTTCATCTCCCGTTATGTAGAGCTAGGCTCACCGGGGGCAGGTGGGCACGTTGGCTAATAACCGACCGTTTTAAATCAACGGCTACATGTTTCATATTTCATTATATAGAGCTAGGCTCCCCGGGGGCAGGGGGGGCACGTTGGCTCATAACTGACCGTTTTAAATCAACGGCTACATGTTTCATATTTCATCATATCGAGCTAGGCTCATCGGGGGAAGGGGGCACGTTGGCTCATAACCGATCATGTTAAATCAACGGGTCTATGCTTCATCTCTCGTTACTCGGAAAGCATCTACTGTTTCTCCATTGAGGCGACCTATGTTTTACGTTTGTAACGTTTTATAAAGAGCTAATCTGGAAATGCCCAGGTGGCACCGTTAGCTCATTTTTGATTCCATAGACGCTATTAGCATCTGATATTTCTCTGTTGGGGCGAGCTCTTTTTTACGTTTGTAACGTTTTATTCATGTAGACCTTGCTCTAGTCTAATGCATTATAGACCTTGCAGACCTTGCTCTAACCTAATGCCTACAGACCTTGCAGACCTTGCTCTAACCTAAAGTCTAGTAGACCTTGCAGGCCTTGCTCTAGCCTAATGCCTTGCAGACCTTGCAGACCTTGCAGACCTTGCTCAATGCCTTATGCATGTAGACCTTGCAGACCTTGCTCTAGTCTAATGCCTAGTAGACCTTGCAGACCTTGCAGACCTTGCTCTATCCTAAATCCTAGTAGACCTTGCAGACCTTGCTCTAGCCTAATGCGTTGCAGACCTTGCAGACCTTGCAGGCCTTGCTCAATGCCTTATGCATGTAGACCTTGCAGACCTTGCTCTAGTCTAATGCATTATAGACCTTGCAGACCTTGCTCTAACCTAATGCCTACAGACCTTGCAGATCTTGCTCTAACCTAAAGCCTAGTAGACCTTGCAGGCCTTGCTCTAGCCTAATGCCTTGCAGACCTTGCAGATCTTGCAGACCTTGCTCAATGCCTTATGCATGTAGACCTTGCAGGTCTTGCTCTAGTCTAATGCCTAGTAGACCTTGCAGACCTTGCAGACCTTGCTCTATCCTAAATCCTAGTAGACCTTGCAGACCTTGCTCTAGCCTAATGCGTTGCAGACCTTGCAGACCTTGCTCAATGCCTTATGCATGTAGACCTTGCAGACCTTGCTGTAGTCTAATGTCTAGTAGACCTTGCAGAACTTGCTCTAACCTAAATCCTAGTAGACCTTGCAGACCTTGCTCTAGCCTAGTGCGTTACAGACCTTGCAGACCTTGCAGACCTTGCTCAATGCCTTATGCATGTAGACCTTGCAGACCTTGCTCTATTCTAATGCCTAGTAGACCTTGCAGACCTTGCAGACCTTGCTCAATGCCTTTTGCATGTAGACCTTGCAGACCTTGCTCAATGCCTTATTCATGTAAGCCTTGCAGACCTTGCTCTAGTCTAATGCATTATTGACCTTGCAGACCTTGCTCTGTCTGCAAGGTCTACTAGGCATTAGGGTAAGGCAAGGTCTGCAAGGTTTGTAGGCATTAGGTTAGAGCAAGGTCTGCAAGGTCTACTAGGCTTTAGGTAAGAGCAAGGTCTGCAAGGTCTACTAGGCTTTAGGTAAGAGCAAGGTCTGCAGGATCTGCAAGGTCTGCAAGGTCTACTAGGTATTAGGTTAGAGCAAGGTCTGCAAGGTCTGCAAGGTCTACTAAGCATTAGGCTAGAGCAAGGTCTGCAAGGTCTACTAGGCTTTAGGTTAGAGCAAGGTCTGCAAGGTCTGCAAGGTCTACTAAGCATTAGGCTAGGGCAAGGTCTGCAAGGTCTACTAGGCTTTAGGTTAAAGCAAGGTCTGCAAGGTCTACTAAGCATTAGGCTAGAGCAAAGTCTGCAATGTCTGCAAGGTCTACTAGGCTTTAGGTTAGAGCAAGGTCTGCAAGGTCTGCAAGGTCTACTAAGCATTAGACTAGAGCAAAGTCTGCAATGTCTGCAAGGTGTACTAGGTATTAGGTTAGAGCAAGGTCTGCAAGGTCTGCAAGGTCTGCAAGACATGAGGTTAGAGCAAGGTCTGCAAGGTCTACTAGGCTTTGGGTTAGAGCAAGGTATACAAGGTCTACACGGTAAACCGGACCTTGTAGACCTTGTAGACCTTGCAGACCTTGCGATTAGTAATACCGATTTCTTCGATTTTCGTAAGCTTGAAAATATTCTTGGAGCTTATCATAAATTCCCGAATCCACCAATGCCTTGAAATGAATGGGATGTTTGGATTGCTGGTCAGTTTGGAATGTCCAACCGATGGACTTGTGCAGTATGGCTTCTGTTCCCAAACTGAACTGAAGAGACGAATAATGGTTGGAAAGATATCCGTACTCCCTTCGAACTCGTGTCTCGTAGGCTACAAATGCCGTTCGACCACATGTACCCACTTCCTCTTCAATAGCAGAATCATAATTGGGAATATTCGGGTATCCTACAGGATCGAATGTGTGGGGTGGAAACATGAATGAGAACAATAAAATATTATTCGGCTCAGTAGGGAATACAATTTCATGAAGAATATCCATCAGCGTTTTTCCAAACAGTTCACACCCGACCTTGTAATGATGCGAATTTACGGTGGCGGGTGACAGTAATTTAAAATCTCGGAGTGGGTTAAATGTTTTTGAGGTATGGACGGTTAGGTCCACCACCAAATGTCGTTGGCTTGTTGTTTCTTAATTTCGAATTGGTTAGCTGTCAAGCTGTCAAAGTCCTCGACGCTTGTTTGTGCCGCTGGTGCTGTTAGCTCATTGATAACTATTCCTTGGAATTCATAAAAATTACATTCATAAGAAGCCAGGAGCCTATAGAGATTTTGAAGAATTCCGTCCGGCCCAACTTGTCCACCACAGTGGATAAGAGGTAAAAATATGCAGAGAAATTAACATCCTTTTTATGAACGGTGGCAATGAAAATGTGTAGAAGAATGCCCAAAATAACAAGTTGAAGCAGAATGGCGACCCATGTTTCATATTGGAAAGGTCGGGTATAGGCTTCCCAGGTCAGGAAGGCTTGGCTGTAACAGGCGAGGAACTTAAATCCTTCAGATGTCAGCGAAATCCTGTCATCCATTACCGACCATTTTGGTAGGCTTTTAAGTGTAGACACTACTGGGACATTGATTTTAATGTCCAATACTTTAAAGCACAAAGGCCCATATTTCCCATCATGTGGCAGTATGCTTGAATTGTCAGTTGAAACCAGTTGATACAGGATGTAATAGTCAAGGTCAATCTCAGGACGTTCTTTCATTGATAGACGGAAAGGGTTTAAAGATGTGTAGGTCTTTTGGAAGTAGTTGTCATTGTTGGCATAATAAGGAGGAAATGATGGATATTTGGGATCTAACACTTTCCAGTATTTTGGGTGACAATTCCCCGACAACCGGTCAATTCCATTCATAACGTCTTGAGATTGTAGTCGGTCCTTGAGGGGTCAGGTCGTCTTGGGCGTAGAGGTGGACAGCAAACTTGACGAAGGCTGGGGATCGTTGTCCAAAGTCTTCGGAAAAGATCATACTGCTCACAGTGTCACAGGTGGATTCTTGTTCAATGTACAAAAAGTAAGCTCTGCTAGACTGGACACTTATCAAACTGACTTGTTCAGGTGCGTGGACATGTTTTCGAAACCTTGGGGGGTAAAGGGGTAAAAGAAAAACGAATTTAGCGTTGTACAACTCGATTTTGAATGTTAGGATGGAGTAGATGCAATTAATTCCTCTCACTCTGAGGAGATCAAATTGAAGGAAAGTCTGATATGATCCAGAAATATTCTTAAAAAGTTCGGTATCCATCCGACGGATTCTTAAGGGATACCTAGGGAGGATATTGAAGTTAAAGTTGTCATAAACTACATAAATGAATGTGGCAGGAAGTGTTAATATTTATGGCGCCCTCAAGGATTTTTCTATTATGTTCAACGTAACTGTTGACTGGCAATGCTAATAACGTTACTACCGAAAAATGTATGAGGATCCTACATTTTTTCAATTTAACGGATAAACTACATTTACACATGCAGGCATGATTTATATTCAACGTATAAGGTAGTAAGAAGAATGGAAGTAAGAAATACTCCTTCCAATTATATAACTAAGAAATACTCCTCCTAATTTAATCTAGCAATTAAGAATTACTCCCCTAATTATAATTAAGGCGTTTCCTCCGCCTATAAAAGCGGAGTCAACTTATTGTATAGTTATAATTCGACTTAGTTCACTGTGACTGTGAACTTTGAGGCTGTGACTGCCTCGTCGAATTCGGGACATGTGACTTGGCCCATTTTTCCTTATAGAATTCGAATCTCCGAATATGATGTAAGATGTATGTACTATCCCCTTTCTTGAGCCTGTGACTGGCTAGACGGACCTGTGACTGCCTTCTTTCACTCTAATTAAAGCTTCAAAATCTTGTAAATTAATATAAGATTCACTTAATTAAAATTTAAACTATGACTTTGATGGGTTGCCAACAAAGCGACTTAGCCTGAACCTGAACCCTCTCCTCTTTATTCTTTCATATTCCATTCTTGATGGATTCATATAGGTTTCAACCCTATAAACGTAACTGCTGACTGTCACTGCTAATAATTTTACTATCGTAAACTGTACAAGGCTCCTGTGGTGGCATTTTTCAAATTAACGGATGAACTACTGTTAGGGGCAGGTCAAAGGTCACAGGTCCAAAAAGGGTCACAGATCCTTTTCCTCCTTCGATAGCGTCTCTTCCTA
>JAQFZA010001151.1:0-10542 GCA_034695115.1 Desoria olivacea
AAAGCTGGCGCTGACGATTTCTAGAGATTCTAATTTTTGATATCCCATCGAATCCGAGGGAGAGTCGTACCGCTAATCGCCACGACTACTTCGTGGAAAGTTGCATATTCCATTACGAAGTCTCCTAATTCAATTTGACTAAAGATAAGACTTTGGGATGGGTTAAAAGCACAAGGTTAATCCACAAATTTGAAGGGATTGTAATCGTGTATTTTCGATTTTACTCTTTGGACAGCTAATTCGGTTTGAAACGCTGGAGACAAAATCATGAATACCATTGTTTTAATGGCTAAGGTTTTTTGATGCGCCGTGGAGTCTAGATGAGGATGCATAATTTAGCTCAGCAAGATAAAGTAGTGCTGTTGCAATAGTTCGACACATCACGTTTCTGTTATGTAGATTTTATTGTACTCGATCTGATGCGAATTTTCTGTAAATCTTTGACGTTTCTTGTAGGCGGTAGGTTTTCCACTATTAGCACATTCAATCGGAATGGTTTATACCAATTACTGTTGACCACATATTCAAGAACTGTAATTTCTGATACTGCGACATTTCATTTTTTAAATTTGCGTGTTAAATTTGCTTCTTATAATTTGGTAAATACATGATCTAGGATGTATTGTACCTGAAGGATTTTATAGCTGTTGTTTTTTAGTTGCTTGTTGAATTTTTTATAGTTACAACAGAACCGTATAGTACAGTCTGTTATTGGTATCACAATCACAGCAACCCATTCTGAACAACTTTTCTGTATGACATCTAATAATTTGTTTATCTAATTTTACCTTAAGTTAATTCCCTTTGTGTAATTGTCAAAGGGTAAGGTCGAGATTGAAGAGGTGGCCCTGTTGTATGAAGTCTCATTTGGCACTGTTTTGCCTTGGAGTGTAAGCAATTTCATGAAAGTCGTTGATTAAATCATGTTTTTTGGATTTCCTCGCCTGAAAGATCTAGATTGAGGAAAACATTGTTCTTTTTCTCCGCTTCTGGCATTGTGTTCAGGGATTGAAGAGAAGCCGTTGGAGATGCCAATCCAATCAATGTGAACATTTTTTGTCATTTTACGTTGGCAATTATCGGTTCTATTATTATTGGAAGATTAAAAATGTCATCAACTTGAAAATCTTCATAGCTGGAGAGCTGGAATCATAGCAAAAAGATGATTCTGTGTTTTTGTACTGATTGTTCATCGTGGTATTTTCCCAGATCTTTGGTTTGAATTGATGATTTTTTTTAAATGTTTACTAACTGGCCACACTGCAAAAAACGTGGTTATATATTACTAAAGAGTCAAGAGGGAATTGATCATCAATAAAATGAATAATTGATTTCTTGCATTTGTGGAAGATAAATGTCTGGGTTTTATAGCTTGCGGATGTTTTGGGTCCCCCAGTTGCCCAACTTTTTTGAGTAAACGTTTTTAATTGTTGATTGTGTGAACCAATGGAAGTTGAGCCGCCAAAACAAATCGTTGACTGGTACGAGCAACTCTGGTTGAAGTTTTATTTAGAGATATATCCCTTTGCTCCAAAGGGTCCACCGTTGGTGTATCCAATACCGATTGATCTCGAAGAGCTGACTGAGGTTCTTGGAGTACCGTCAAACGGTCTTCGTATAATTGATTAATCTTGTCAGCTGTGTGTGATGGAATACTTCTTTTGCTGAAAGATTTTAAAGTCTTTTCTGTTGGTACCCGCTCTTTGGAGAACAAAACATGACACTAGACACTGCTGTAGGAGACGTCATGGATGAACTGGATTTAACTGAACTAACTGAACTGAACTGGTTTAGGGTAGTTATTTAAAAAACACGCAACGCTAGATTGCACGTTACATTTGTCGCGTTGAGCGACTAGGGGTTTACGCTGGACTCGTTCCTTGATAATGCTTAAATTTTTGATTAACAATTAAATCAACTTCTACATCCCCGGTTGATGTCTTTGTTTTTTGATGATCTGATAGCTTGTCCTCAGTCACTGGGGTTTGTTATGAATCAAACTCGGCTGCAATGTCTTCGTCTAATAACTCTAAAAGGGGTTTGTCGTCGTTGATGACCAAGTTGTTGTATCATCTGAAGAAGCAGATTCAGATTCAGAAAACGGTCTCGTTGTTGAACCTCTCTTTGTCTTTGAATATTTATTTTGTTTTTTCTTGTCGTGCTTATACTGTTTGTCGTCTGATTCAGAGCTAGACATTTGGTTGTCTTTGAAACTCGTTTTTTCGTTGAATATTTTTTTTCTGTCCTGTCTATCGTCGTCGTCGTCGTTGAAAGAAGAACTAGACTCAGAAGATTCCGATACTTTTTTTCAGTTTTCTATTTACATTGGTTTATGTTCTCATCGCCTGATATGTTGTAGGCACCGACTTTTTTATTTAGTTTGTCGTTGACACTTTTTTGTTGTAGGAACCGTCTCAGGTCTCGGGATCGTTGTTCTTTCTCCTATCTGCTCTGACCTACTAGAACTGCTTGATTCATTTCCTATCGTCGCCGCCCTGCTAAATTAATAAATTATATTACAAATATAACTGTGTATAACTTTATGATTATCAAAAACATTTGAAAAACAAATTAGAAAAGGGTTTAAATAACTAACCATTGTTTAAATATTATTTTTGTAAGGAAGTAGGGTCGTTGATATGGATGTGGTCGTTGATTGGGTTGGTTGAGTTGATCGTTAAATTTATTAGAACCTTTAATTATAAAACAATATAATTATTTAAATATTTGAAAACTTTGGAAAAATAATATTTGGATAAATTGCTGCCATTAATGTTTATAAATGGTAGAAAGGAATCTGAATGTTTTCTAGAATGTTGATAGTTTTAAAGTAGTAATCAATGATGGACTACGGCGAAGAACTTCCCTTTGATCCGTTTATGACCTTCTTAGAGATTTACGACAACTAGAGTTTCCTTGATTATTTCCTATAACTTTTCACTTTTATTTAACACGTTAACTTTAAATTTTAACACACTAAACTTGCAAGCATTGTAATTTTAACGAAGTTCGTGATTTAGCAAAGGAAGGAGATGGTGATTTAACACAGGTAGGAGATGGTGATTTATCACAAGAAGAAGATGGTGTTTTAACACAAGAAGGAGATGGTGATTTATTACAGGAAGGAGATGGTGATTTGACACAGGAGTTAATTAAACTTTCATAAACATGAAATTTAGAAATAAATTTAAGTTGAGGACGAATAACTGGGCCATGATGGGATATCGGAACCATAATCAATTCAACTAAGTCAAACATACGCCAAATATATACTTTAGTTTGGAATTGAGGAGATCCACGAACGCATTTTTTCTGTACACGTCCTCCCATTAAACATATATTAAGGTTGTAAATACTTTGTTGTTGTCTATAATGTAGCTCGACGACTGGGTAGAGCCAACTAAAAACACCGAACACTGCATAGGATGGTGTCAGTGAGGCTTGTAATCGAAGGTCGTTTGATGTGATTAAATTACTGTGTTGAGTGAGGAATTGTAAGGAGTGACAATGGGTAGTTTTGAAATGATGTCCGAGGCGGCTCGAATAATCGGCCCTTGAGTTTGTCTCTCGTCGTCTGATGATTCGCTTACGTACTGTTTCAGTTTTAAGACCCGCTTTTGGACCATCGGAGGCCGTCAGATCGTAGTTAAGGTCGTTGAGTTTCTTCTTGATGACAAATAGGTCATACATTGGTTTTTGTAATTTAAGGTTGTTGCCGATTTTTTGCTTGGCTTTATATACCATTACCTTAAGTTGCCTGACGACGATGTTTGTTGTACTCTGAGGCCTGATGTTTCTGGGCCCTCAGGAAGTTTAATTTTATCTTATCCCTGATGTAGGAAAGGTTGTCCAGGGCATTGAAGTCGGAGTAGGCTAATGAAAAATTTGGATTTCTGCCATATACTACTATGAATGGTAAAATTTTGGTGTAGTCGGAAGGTCCAAAATTAAAGGCCAGAGTAGCAAAGGGAATGACATCCGCCCAATTAGTTTGATCATCGGTCAGAAAAACCTGAAAGAATATCGTTTAGTGAACGAATGACCCTCTCTGCTACCCCATTCGATTGACGTACCGTCGGAAGGCTGCAATCTACGCGGAGAGAAATATTGATGTCTTCTTCCGGTATGCTGCTGAGGACCCTGGCCGAAAAAGATTGTAATTAATGTTTAAGTTGATAACTCTTGTACCTAGAAGGTTTGAATTTTCCTAAAATTCTTCTGTGAGTTAGGTGGACCCACTGAAATTGTGACCGGTTATTTGCGTTGATGAAATGTTGTAGGGGCTCGGTTACAACCCGCCGTCTTTGGAGAGGTGGTCCCCACCGAAGATGAATGGGGGGAAGGGTCAACGCCAATGAATGGGGCAGGATAAAGAGAAGTCAATGGGACTAGCTCGTTGCCGGATTGTAGAAAAGGCGAAGAAGGACTGTCGAGGATGGCTAGACGAGTGGTTGATGTAAACTTGATGTAAATTCCACGAACTGCTCCTCCCGTTGCTTGAGAATCCCGTATCTTTCGGATAGACAGCGGTGGTGTCGTCGTCGTCATCCACTGTTATTATCTTAATTTCTTTGTTCCTCTAAGCTTCCTCGTCCAGGCTGAGAAGATTGGTTGGGCTCGTGTGGATCTCCGGAGCCCTAGGTTGAGGTTTCCGGATCTCATATGCCGGATCACGGATTGGTTCGGGATAGGGTGTTATAGGATTGAAGAGTATAGTTGGTTTAGGGGTTGTAAAATTGGGATTGAAGGTAGCATTTGGTTTAGAGGGTAAGACTGAGGTGGACTGTGTAACTGTTGAGCTGGAAGAATGGGGGTAGACAAGGTTGTTGAGCAGACGGGATGTAGTTTCCATGTTGTAGTTGCCGAAAAAAGGAGTAAGAGAGGGTTGGCACGGTGAAAAGAAAGGAAGATTCATGAAGGAATTATTGTTTGGCTGAGGTTGATAAGGGTGAGGTTTAGGATTACGAGGACGAGACTTGTAGGCTCGCTTCGTTTTGAAGAAGAGGGTATATTTTGTATGGAAGATCTGCTGGACACTGTTGAAGATTTTGATGATTTGTTGTGGGGGCGATCCTTAAGTTGAAGGGCCACGTTCCAGTTGACGATATTGCAGATTTGTGGTAACCAGCAGTGTAAAAGGAGAAAGGCCGTTATGTTTTTGAAGATATGCCACCAGCATTGTACATACGTTAAAAAGGCCGAATGGTGGCGGAAGGCTGTGATCCACTCAAAGAGGGAGACTGATGTTTTCGTACGGCTGGTACCCAAAGATTCTGGTCGAGTAAGTTTGTAAATGATATCTAAATTAATCACTCGTGTGCCTGATGCCTGGTTTGCAGTTTCTTGAAGTTTTGTTTGGGAATTGGGTGGACCCACGGAGAATACCGTATCTTTTCTATCTTGCCCCGCACTTCCACCAATCGACGACCTCATTTGGTATGTAATCCAATTGCCTAACCTTCTTATAATTCGTCATCGGTGCTGATCTCCTCGGTGTTGGCATTGTCCAGAGGAATTGATGGAATTTGATAAAATATCTTAGGGGCTCGGTTACAGTACAAAATTGGAGTCGGGGGTTGACAATTTTGGCAATAGACATTGAATTTGTCCTTGTGCGTGCCTGGTTCTGAGGTGATTAGACAATCCTGGAGTTTGATGTGGCCGGTGTACATAATGATAATTTTGTTGAATTGGTTGAAATTGTAGAGATGATCTAAAAGTAATGTCTGAGAACGGTTAGAGATGAATTAGATTGTAAATTAAAAAATTGGTCGTAAAGGGTATTTTTGTTTGATGAACAGAAAAAAAGGGGAAAGTAATAATAATGTTTATAATAATTGAATGATTGACAATGAAGTATATATATATATATATATATTGAAGAGAGTAGAGAGAAAAAAAATTAATAATAACTAACATTAAAAATAACTAGAATTTCATTTTGTTTTGTAGTTTGGGATTTTCGATTGGTTTTGGTTGTGTAAGAAGCTTATGAGTGAAAGCAGTTTTTTGTTATTTTATTGCGGAATTTGTAAAGGGTGGTGATAGTAGAGCGATCATAGGTCGATCGCTAAGGTTTTCAAGAGGTAGTTTCATCAGGAGAGGAATACTAATGGTGCCGAACCGAAAGGATTTTGTAGATTACTTAAAGTATCTGATTTAAGGTAATCTCAAATGTCTTCCAGCGAAGGTAGAATTATTACTTTGTAGGACGTTTGAATTTCTCGTGGCAGGGATAAGAGAGTTTGCCTGCCACTACGATTTGTGGACTGTAGACGCCTGTGCTGTTGAAAGAAAGTTCTGGCAACGTACTTCGAAGTTGCCCTTTAGACGAGGAAGTGTAGGAAAGTTGAAGCGTGTCGTTTTATTGCTGATTAACATTACCAGATTTCCAGATTCGAAATAGAATGAAGAGTTGGGACACGCTATAGGTGTGAAATAGTCTTGGATGTGTTATAGGTGTCGCGTAACCCGTCTTTGGTCGTGAGAATGAAATAAAAGTACTGAAAATTCGATCATGCAGTCTTCTCTTGCAAATAAACATATAATGTTCAATTATTTTACAAAAGATAATAGTCAAGATGTCTCCTTGTATTTGAGCGACGTACTGATTGTCGTCCCCGAAAAGGCTGGATAAAATCAGAGAAGGAAAACTTCCTGCAGCTAAAATCTTTAGGAGGTTTAGCAGTATTTGGTTATTATGTGTAATCGCAGTTCGAAGAGCTAATTAAAACACTGTGATGAAGGAGGAATTGTCGTCTCCCGGAATCAGGGATATAAGTCTGGCGTAGATTAAATATATCCTGCCCCGCAGCTCCACCATGTAGCTCAACGACTAAGTAAACGGTGTGTGGCAGGTCGTCCAAGCTAAATAAAAACATGAACACTGTATAGGATGGTGTCAGTGAGTGTTGTAATCTCAGATCGGTTGATGTGATTAAATTACTAAAGCTTGAGAAATTTATTTAATAATCCGCACCTAGTTCCTGATTTTATAATGATACATCCGAGGCCAAACGAAAAGATGAATTTGGTTATTAATTTAATATTTAACTGTTGACTCCATCGTCGTTGTTTATTCGTTATATGGCCTTTAATACATAATATATTAATATTCCACCGTAGCAATATAATGTTATCACTATACAGATAGTTATAAAAATAATAACAAATGGTTGGTTAAACTGTTGCCCTCCGGAGCTATAGGATGATGAATATGTAATGGTGCCATGTTAAGAGTTTTCTGGTCTGAGTTAAACACGGTATTGAAAGTTTTTTCTGCAACTCCGAAAGTGACACCCCCTACCAGATATTTGGCGAATTTTGGGAATAGTTTTTTCCCAGCCTCTAGGAGTAGTTTTTGAGAAATTGCTGGCGCTGCTAGTAACATCAGTACAGTCAATCCACATATTTGTAATTTGAGCCTTTCCATCTGTATTAGAAATACAACACAATAAAATTAAAGTAATGCTTCGTGTTTTTGATATGATAAGCTTTAATTAACGGTGAATACATCAGCATCGTAAACAATTGTTTTTTTAATTTCTAGTAAACCATAAATATATTAACCCTCTATAGACAGGGTCACACACTAAAGTTAACTGTAAGTCAACTTAAAAAAGCTATTATTAATGCTTAACTTTCCAAGACTGTTAAAAGTCGTGGATTTTTGGATGACAATCAGCATAGTTTCAGAAAATGGAGCTCCTGTTCGTCATCTCTGACATATTTCTCAGACAATATTTTTATTGTATTGTAATTAGACCAATGTCCAATACACGCTTGTTTTTCCGGAATGTGTTTCTCCATTAGGTCGTGCAACAACTCAAGTTTTTACAACTGTAAAATAAAATATGCTCCACGAGAAAACAAGTTGAATTTCTTGGTTTCCATACCAATTTGAAGTAAATTTCCAAATTATGAATCCTTTAATCCTGGTATGCCAACGGCTTTAAATAGAATTATTGACAATGAATGTTTGTGTAAACTTTAATTAAGAATTAGAAATCAAGGAAGTAGGCGTAGTCCACGGGGTTAATTGACGACCTCATTTGGTATGTGGTCCAACTGCCTAACCTACTTATAGGTCGTCGTCGGGTGCTGATGTCCTTGTTGACATTGCCCAGACTAATAGACGAGATGTGACGAGATACTTTATGGATCCGTCAAAAAAATTTCCTTAGGTGAAGATGTATCATTTTCAAAGTTTCATAATGTATTCAATCAATGAAAATGAACTCTGGAATATAAACTTCGTAGCTTTTGCAGTCTTCCCCTTATAAACTTTTCCGTAATCTACAAAGTCCATTTATTTCTAATGGGAGGTTAAACGCCCGGTGTAAAGTAAGTCCAGTTATGTCGTTAACAGTTTTTTATGTTGAAGCTGCAATTGTAATGGAATCCCGTCCAAAAAATTGCGTATATACTTAGTCGAAAGGGAAAAATGTGACTTTCCTGTTCCACCAAGTTCGTGGCAGATAAGTTTCAAAGATTGGATAGTCCGATTTTCAGATATGCATTTTTGTTGGTCAGCAAACTTCTTCAAAACAATTTAGTATTTTACTCGACATTTAAGGAGGTAAATCCTTATTAACTTTGTTTAGTAATATTATGTGCTAATTTTGATTTTTTTTTTTTGGAATCAGTATCTTCTGAACCGTCTTTTATGTCAACGTAGGATATACTCAACAGGAGAAGGTCAGAACCATGCTGCTTCTTTGGCGCTTACTTGTCTACGTTTCATTATTGTATTGAGATCCGACACATTTTTGTAATTGAAATATCTGATTATTTTAATAACGGATTTAGAATTTCCTGTTGAATTTAGTTAGGTTCGAGGTTATTTATATATTTGGGAATGTATCCGTATTTTGCGTTCAATAACGCAATAACTGTATCATAAGAATTTAAATCATCAAATGATTTTGTAACGAAGCATGGTTGGAGTAGCGGTGATCTTGATCATAGCAAATAAGTCACTAGTGTATTTTGACCAGTATGCTGCAGTACCACGTATTTCACTTATATATAAATGAAGTTGAACAATACCATTCAGCTTGTCCGACTTCTCGTTGCGTGTTGTAACAGATATTAATTCTTTGAAACGCTCTGTATCTGTCACATTCACTGACACCATAGAATGAGTAATCTGTCTTGCTAATGAAACGTTTACAATCCGACATTAAACGTTGGTGGAACTAAGCAAGTGAGGATAAACTCATTGTACGTTCTTGATTTAGGCCATTTTTTTAAATGAAATAATTTTAAAAGCGCCAACTATAAAAGTTTTTTCAATTCGTGAGTCAATAAATTGTTTGTTTCTTTGTTCCGAAAATAACTTAATGCAGATTATAATCAGCTTAACCAGGCTCTTCTTGAATGACAGTCCATGTCAGCCCCTCCATGAATTGTTTTCAGACTTGCAAGATTATCTTGTCATATTTTCATTTGATCTTCATCATTATCGCTTATCTGAGAAAACTCTTCACTTTCACTACCACTCGAACTGTACATGTCTTAATTGTAGTTTAAAATTCGTTCAATGATCATAGGCATTAATAAAAATTGGTAAGAAGCTTCCGCTGCATTTCCTTTAGGTTGTCAATTTGCGTCTTGAAATATGTAAAATATTGTATTCATTTTCATATAATGACAAACTGATGAAAACAATTGGTAGAAATATGCTACATATAGATATAGAAATTTAGTGTATCCACTGCCTCATTATTTGGCTTATAATATTCTAGAATATTGGTCTGTTTTATTATTTTATTATTTATTATATTTTATTTTATTTTTATTTTTATCATTTTTCATCTGTATATTTTTTGTCGGTTTACAATACAATATCGCACAATGTTTTCGGTGGACATTGTACAAATTGTGTTTTCGGTAATATTGCAATCACTCACCCCGTAACACAGTGGCCTGTATCGTTTTCTACAAGAAATAAAAAAAAGAGATACTGCAAAACGGGGTTATCAATTTGTTTAGTAATCAAAATTACAAGAACTAAGCCATAGTCGACAACCCGTTATGAAGTATCTGTTCTTTGATTTCTTGTACAAAATGGTATGGACCGCTTGTTTTCGCACACCACACAGCCTACCTATCAGGTCTTATTAGTTTTAGACTTCCCCATCTAATAGAATGTCTCCAGAGTAAAAGGTTTTGAAAAAATGTTATCTAATACAGTCAATGCCAATTTTATACCAGTTTATATTCCAACACTAAAGCTAAGGGTTATGAAATTAAAGATACTGACTTAGCCTCGTTCAAATTGAAAGTTATGTAAGTGGTAGTTAAAACCAATAATCCTGATTCCAAATAACATCAAACCAACTTATTATTAGTTATTGCGTATTCTATTTATTATTACAGTAAGGATCATGTTTTGAGGATACTAATTAAACCCTTTTTATTACAAATATTATAATTTAAGCGTAGTTAATGCTTAGTTAATAAATAAATATTAATGTTGAGCACTAAAATATTATTAAGTATTACTAAACAGATGGAGAAATGTAATTAAACACCATTGTT
>JAQFZA010001152.1:0-10540 GCA_034695115.1 Desoria olivacea
TATTTTTTAAAACAAACACTTTTGTCGTCAACGTTGTTTTAGTTTCGATTGAAACCGAAATTTTATTAGCTCTTTTGAAAAAGATGCTTAAATAAAGAAACAACATGTTCAGAATTTTACAACAACATGTTTTTCTCGAGAGTTTTATCGTAAACGTCGTTATGAGGTTGTGGAATTCAGAAAATTTCTAATTGACCAGTTTGTATATGTACTTACCAAAGGCTTACCAGCACAACCCTACGAAGTGTTAACATATTACACCCTGACATTTCCTATTTAATATAATTTACGGTTCTTGAAAGCACTACGAGTTCTTCAATCATTTATGAGCGTATATTCTGAGGTGAAGGTAAAATTGTGGTGGCCTTAATACGATTACACTTCCTCTCTTGTTCCCTAATGGATTTTATGTCAAAATCCGATTTATAATATGACAACGGCTTTCAGTTTGTGTACTCTTTATTGTAAATTGTATTTGTGGTCCATAGCCTTGGAATTTTACGTACCCTTTCAGGGCAGAGGAGGTAAAAGCTTGTATGAAAGTAAAAGTGGGTGCTTGAATAGTAATAGCAGTTTTCCCAGTTTTGCTGTGTGGGAGGATTGGATTTCTCAACGATGTGACCTATCTTAAATTGATCATGAATCGATTGGTACTCAGCCAAAAACAATCTCTTACTACGAGTGTATATATATATATAGCCATTGGAAATAAATCCGCAATTAATGGAACGATTGCTTTCCTGATTCGGTTCTAATTTATTTCCCAATAAATGCTTACGACCGATCTAATTACTCTGTTTCTAATTCTGTATACAGCTATTATTGAAGACGGCTATCACTGGAGGAATCCGTACCACAATGCGGTTCACGCCGCAGACGTCACACAAGCCATGCATTGCTTCTTGCAAGAAAGCATGATCCTGCAAAAGTTAACGCCGCTTGAGATTCTTTCCGCCCTATTGGCAGGTAATTACACTTGAAGATAAAACTCCATTTGTTGAAGTTGGGATCACCGAAACATATTATATAGTATTGTATTTGTAATCGTTTTTGATTTTCTCTTGTAGCTGCAACCCATGACCTTGACCATCCTGGTAAGTCATCTGTCAACTTTTAAAAAATCCTCATGTTTGCTGTTCATAAACCACAACCACGGGCTAATCGAACTGTCTTTATCATTCTTTGTTTTTTTGCATTTCTTACAGGCGTCAATCAACCATTCCTCGTTGCAACTTCCAATCATCTAGCAGCCTTATACAAGGTAAGCTTTTTATGCTTTTTGATACTAGCATGTGAAGGTGGGTTGCGCCTATAACTGATAACTACAGTCAATAAAAGATAATGTACCTCGGATGATGATTTAGTTTACTGCCCAATGCCCCTGGATGGGCTATTAACCTTACCGTAGTGGGAGTTTAACCGATCATTGCATTCAGCATGATTCCGAAAGTTGCGTCATCGTTGATCATGCAAGCAAGGCGACTCTGCCACGGCTCACAGTGACAAATAATTAGCAAGATTAAAAACTGCAGTTTGTAAAGTAAATGAGTCTAAGTCACGTAGATTAACTCCCCGTGGGAACTATTATTCGATTACAGAAATGAACGGCGCTCCGTACCATAAAATTCAGGAAGGTAAATCAGCCAACCTAATAACACATTTCTTCTAGAATCGTTTCCCCTCCATGCTCCCTATTAATTATTCCAGTAAAAAAGTAATGGCTTTCATGAAGCGGCCGATATGTGGTGAAGAAGCCTTAAATTACGGGAATCAAGGAGGGGATGAAGCCTCCTCCTCTTAACATCTCAAAGTTCCCCATGAAATGGATAAAAACGGTTAGGCATGAATGGACAGGTGATATTCTCTTGACAGTTAAATGTTCTGTAGTAGAAATGGCAGAATGAGAAGAACGTACCACTATTCTACGCCGCTCTGCTCCTCAAGGGTTTGTCCCCTGAATACCAATCCATTTGCTTTCACTTTCACTTCGGAAGATTTCATACGTTCATATATAGGCACATTATCATAGCTATATGTACATAAGACGACATTTCCTGTTGCAAGTGATATCTATGAAGTAGCAAGTAGTGCAAGTGATAAATGAGAACGTTCTGCTTTTGGTGAAAGAAAAGAAGTGATTTCTCTCATGGCCGCGTCATGCTTTTTTCCTTGCTTTTACCCTCAGGACTCCTACACTCATTCCCTTAACAGTGACGAAGTAGCAAGTAGTAAGCTACTCTCATATGAACACTAGCAATCATCTATTCGTCTTATCTTGATGGGCATGTTTTGACCTGATTTTTTCGGATTCCCTCAAAATATCAAATTCTGCGGAATTCTATTCTTGGCAAATATGTACTCTAGCTCAGTGAATGACTTAGAACAAAAGAGGAGGAATCGATCGCTGTTACCCTCAACTGTCGAGATTGATAATTGTTGGCATTTGAGAATAATATCTATGCATTACTAGGTATCTGTTTGTAAGTAGGTATATAAGGGTAGGTATATATAGGTATGATAAGTTAGTTTCAAGACATTAGGTATGATGTAATCATGTAATAGGTGCAGTTTATATGTGTGAAGTAGATGTCCACGAAGTTAGGAGTGTAAAAGAAAGTAGTAACACAAAAAACCCAAATCGTTAGGGCGATATGGGTGCAGCTTGGTTTGGAACAACGCCGATCCGAATTTCAGTTTCATCGTTCCCATAAGGGTTACTCCTTTGTGCCGTTCTATGCCAACTCGGGTCGTCGACATTCGTAACCAGCTGACTACAAGTCAGCAGTCTAGATTGTAGATACTACATACACTTTCTATATATTTCTCCGTACCGTATACAAAAGAGTAGAATTTAGCGTGTGCACAGTCCTGCTGGTCGAAGCCCTCTGAACCTGCACGTGGATTCCAATGACGTAATTCCTTTCTCCCGGATTTCAGGTTCCCTATACGACTCATTCTTCCGAGATATATTAAGTGGCTTTGTGGTGATAGGTATACGAGTAGCATTGTATCCGGCATTTCGCTTCATTTCCCTACTTCCCACTTGGCCCTACTAACCCAAAGTTCACACAGTCAAACATTTAGACCCGAAGCCGGAGTTTGAGCTTCATCGCCTATCAAATTCCCTTTATGTACAGGTACACCACAAGTAGTATGACGGGTAGGATAGGAAGGTGTTTTTACATCACAGTTCATAATACGCAATAATGCTATTATAGTTACAGAGATTACCTACTTTAATTTTCTCCTCAGTCCTGGACAACTGACCCACAGCGTACATAAAAACATCCTTCCTTCGACACAAATAGAAAGACCTAGCACTCCAAGAGTTTGAACTACAGAAACTAATATATGTATCATGCTATCTATGACGTAAATGAACTTCGTTTCTACAAGAATAAGGTGTGACTGGTTGACTAGTACGAAGTATGACAGATTGCCAGGGAAATGTTGAGGTGAAAGTCAGCCTGTCGACTTGATGAAATATCGATTAGAGCTAAGAAAGTGGCTTGAGTTTATGAGCCTTCCAATCTCTGATGCTAAAGAGCCAGTCAAGTCTTAGTTTGCATATTCTCATATTTCTTAGTGCTGATGCAGTAGTTTAAACCGTAATTAATTTGTTTTCCTTGAGCGTTGACAATGCTTTAATTTAAATATTGAGTGGAGAAGGATGTAATTTTTAGGCTCAAAGATGAATAATGGATGAAAAATATCTTTCGGCTTCAATAAGGACTATACAGTTCCCTGTACAGTAACCAGTATTGTAAGGTGTAAGTAAATTAATACTTAAATTTTCGTTTATTTATGATTCTTTATCAGAACTCGTCCGTATTGGAAAATCATCACTGGAGATCGGCTATGGGATGTTTGCACGAGAGCGGTGTTAGTGCGGTATTGGGCCCGGAATTAGTTGAAGAAGTGGAATGGCAAATCCGATCTCTCGTATTAGCGACCGACATCACACGTCAAAGAGAGTTCCTGGATAGGCTTAGGGTAATACATTTTGGGAATCACTTTTAAATTAAGTATTGATGAGGCTTTTAGGATTACCCGAGGGGCAGAATAACCAAGAGGATGGCATTGATAGTATGTATTGGCTTATCCCTGATATGACCATTAGTAATATTTTGTCAGGAACTAGAAATAGTCCCTGACAAAAATGCGATTGGGTTGATTCATAATTCAGTGTTGTTTGGTTTTTCAGGAGTACATAGATACAAAGACTCTTGACATGGATTCCCCAGACGTTCGACACTTCATTCTTCAAATTGCTTTGAAGTGTGCTGATATATGTAATCCTTGTCGACCCTGGGAAATCTCAAGAAAGTGGAGTATGAAGGTCTGTGAAGAGTTCTTTCGCCAAGGAGATTATGAAAGACAGGTAAGGCGACGACATCTCGAAGTCTTTCAACTTGTTCAACCGATGTACGATATATAATGTTTTTGATCATTAATACTTGTATTACGATTTTACAGCTTAATCTACCCGTAACTTCACTATGCGACAGATACTCCACATCCGTCCCCCGAATCCAGACCGGTAATATATTCTTGAACCTTCTAATTTTCTGTATTCGATTTAATTCTAGACTAGGTATATGTATATGCAGACTATTCTACACTGAAAATAAGGATACGGGAAATTCGTCTCTTCATGTTTTTTGCTGGAATTTCCAGTTACACTTTTGCATTGCATTTACTTTAAGGACTAGCATGTGCAACATTGAGACTTTTTATGAATTTGGTTTCGACTTTGTAGCAAATGCGTCAAAGAATGTTGTACCGTCGGAAATATTTTGATATTGAAAACTCATATCATTTGTATTCTCAGCCTGTTCAATGGAGACTTCTCGTGCCACAGGCCTAGATTTTAGGCACAAGTGCGACTGATGGGGTATAAGTGACAGGAGGAAATTGGAGTACTATGACATGTTGGTGACATTATCAATATATAAGTTGATTTGTCAGTCCAACCGGAGAGAATAGCTAACACGCATATGACTTGGAAATATTCTGATCTCTCTCTCTCACTTAAAGTCTGATCCATTTGGGTACCACACCACATGTCGCCGGAAGCAACAAATTGCAAATCATTATGACTTGATGTGAAGAACAGAAAGCTCTTGTCGAATATGGAGAAATCTATTTCCGTGCTAGAGTCTTTATCTAAAAAACGATCCGATTGCTAGCATATCATCATCATTATCTTACTCCATAGTAAACCTTGATTTGACCTGGCTGGGGGAAATCTTATGTCAGGATTTAAAAGTAGTGTATACAAAATACAACTTCCAGAAATTGTGAATTTTCCATCGTTGTTAAGCATATACAAAAGTAATGTAAAAAATTATATTGTCCAGCCGGAGCGGAGTATAAAACTGAACCATTGTTTTGGGAATTATTGATCAAAAGAAAACATTCTGGATGGAGAATTTATTACGTTATCTTATTCTTATATAGGATGTATGGGGTATATGGAAGGAGATTAATGTAACGTGTTCTCAATCATTATTGGTTAGCCGTAACGTCTGTCGGGGTCAGACCTGACGGCCTTATTGTCTAGCAAACGATCGACCGATAACTATTTAGATGGACATAAATGTTTCATTTCGTTTCCGTCTTAATTCGAATATGATTTCTTGCATCTTCGTTTTCTTAGTATACAATGTACCAGAACCAGCGTCATTTATTCTGCTCCAATTCGTTGTGCAGTGAGGAAGCAGTAGAACTAAATAAGTTATCCCGGCTTAGGAATGGGTCGATAAAATTTGGGATCCTTTCCTATTCTTAGGCTGGTGGTTTTTCATCAATGTATTGTTCTGTTCTGAGTGTTGTTGACTATTCAACGTAAGATGATTGAAGCTGCTTTCAAGATACCAGACCCTAAGCTCTGATTTCCATCGAAATTAATTTCAGAATCCGAGAAAGATCTAGTTTTTCACCAAGCGAAGTAGGACACAGAGAAAAGCTTTGTACATACCTGTTTCATGGGGAAACTCTTTGATGTTCCTAAGCTACATATTACAATAAAATCCCTTGAAATGGTTGGATTACTTTGTATATAAAGTCTGGCCAAATGGTAAACAACCATCTATCTGAGGATATGCTTATACCTGACATGTCAAAGGCTCTGGTTATCTCCCTGTACATCAGCGTATCTGATTTCTACTTTTAATTTGAGTCAAAACGAAACACAAATTAGGGGGGTATAGGGAAATCCTATACTAATGCCTACTCATCATTATACGTATACATAGACGAAGCAAAAAATAAGCACATTTCCAGGAACGCGTATGTATCATGTATGAAATGAAATGTTTAAGCCGTTAGGCCTTTTTTTTAAAAGAAAGTATAACGTTATCGACAGGAGTACAGGAGTCCCATTTATGAAGGTGAATTCAGAAACAGGTGTTCCAAAACTTTTCTTTTTCTTTCAGGTTTCCTAAACTTCGTAGTTCAGCCCCTGTTTAACGAATGGCATCGGATGCTTACTTCACCCCTATCAACCAACATGATGAATAATTTAGCATTAAACAAGATTAAATGGAACAAAATATTAGCGGACGAAGAAGCTCAAGAAACGCAAACCGAGATTTCGGATGCAGATGATTCCGAAATCCCCCAGCATAATATCGAGGAGGTTGATGCAATAACGATGCGTGTGGCTAGAATAACAGCCAAAGCTGCTAGGGAGGATGAACAGCTTGCAACCTCAGGTCAAGCCCCCAGATCTGTTAGGTTCGACCCTACAATCACTGCTGCCAGTGATTCAGAAAATAGTGAAGAAGGTGAAGAGAGGGCACGTATTATTCAGGAGGAGGGTGAGGATAGCGTCGAGGAGAGTGAATTTTTAGGCATCCCAAGACCGGACGGTCGGCGGCATTCTATAGCCACCGGTTTAATGGGGATACAAGTCTCGTCGGCACAATTGCTTAGTACAATGGGTGGGATGGGAACTGGTCTCAGTAATAGTTCTCTGAATATGAGCGATGTTGTGTCATCTTCCCGTATGGTGGGTAGAACTGTAATTCGACGCGAGAGTCTACCCAGTGGCAACCTTTTACCAGGTAGAGCGTTACCGTCGAAAACAATTCTTCACTTACAAAGACTAAGCGTAAAAGGTGAAAGTGAGCCGAGTTCTTCCACATCTGGACCTCGGGCAGAATCCACGAGCCCACCAGAGGTACCCATTTCTCCAGGGAGATTACTGCATGGTGAAAAGAGTAGTTGTAGCAGCAGCTCAACTGTCGATGAGATTCTAGATTTCACCTACAGTCTTCCAGAACCTGGTAGTCGATCTTCAAACAGCCCCAGGAGGTCTACGCTTGAACCTACTGATTTGGATGAACTCTGTCCTATAACTAGTATTCTATCTATGTCTCCCAGTGTGGCTCATGTTACTTTGCAACAAAGCATTGAGGTTGATGAAATGCGACGACATTTAATACGGCAACAAACTTGCCCAGTTGTCGGCATTCATGGTGGAGAAGGCAGTGGTAATTTCAATCGACCAAGGTTTTTGTCGGCTGCAGCAGCCCTCAGCCCCACGGCCGTCGCTTCATCTTCAATCATATCATCACAACGGCACAAGAACAGAAGCCCTGAAACAGGTTCGGAAGAAGGGGGCATAGGGAGACTAAGTGGTGGAAGCAGCAATGAAGGGCTTATGCAATGCTGTGAAGTAATCTCTGAAGAGGCTGATAGATTAAGCGGAAGTTCTGCGGAAGCAAGTCCCTTGGAGATTTTTGTACAGCAGTTTCCTCCAGTTCCGGATGATAATGACGGAGCCCCGTGTAGAGGAAGTGGCTCCTGTAATTTCGACACTGAGCCGAATGATCCTGACAATCCATGCAATAATCAATACGAGAGCTCATTTGATCCTTGTGATTACACTTCAGAATCTCCTCTAGAGGTATATAACCTCACAATAAGGTCCGGGGGGTGTGAGACGTACGATGAAGGTGAGGACTACGACGATGACGACGACGAAGAAAATAGCTGCGAGGATAAACTGGAAGACAATTTCGAGGAAATCCGTCGAAGCGAAAGAAATGACGAGGAGGGAGAAGCTCATAAGGACTTTGACCAGAGGGGAGAAATATATCAAGCCAACCGTGAAGATTTAGATGTAGTAAACACGTCAATAATGGCTGGAACATCTTCAACAAGTATCAAACTGATTGGGAAGGGAACCCATGCTGAAACTTATGATAGCTTCACCCAGACAGATTCGTCATATCAGAAAGAGAGTTTCGATCCGAGTGGGACAGTTTCACTTGAAGAGGACTGTTCTTTCTCGAGTTCATCTCCTGCTGGAAGTGGAGTGGCTCATACTGGTTCTAATACGGTATCAACTTCCATGGCTTCGGGCAACAATCGCTTAGCAGCTCTTCTTATGTGGAGAAATAATAAAGTATGGAAAAGTCTGACAGAGGAAGATCCCGAAGAAACTTCTTGCTGTGACAATGATCTAGAAGAACATCTACCAGGGTTTTGCGACCGATGGGATGTTCGATTTTCCCAACAGACTCATCAAGTAAGTTCAGGAATTTTCATTACGATATTGGTGGTACCTTTCAGCCATAGAATTTGATACTATATATTGCGATTTGATGCTTTCACTACTTTCACTCTTAGATTCATGAAAGAAACTATATACGACGCTCACAATCGCAATCCATTATCAAACAATGAAATATGGATATATGACGTTCTGTAAATAGGAAAGCAAATTCATTTCCAAAGTTTTGATATTTACAATGAACTTTATTAAATCACTTAGGGAGTTGTTGGGGCTCGTCTACAGATTCGAAGAGGATCTGCTCCTACAACAGGGCTTTCTTTGGGATGTCGAGGTGCTCAGGACCGAAGGTCTGACCCAACTCAGTATCATACCAGCCTTTGCTACGATGAAGAACATTTCAGCAACTCTCCAGCGTTCAGTGGGGCTTCCATGCAAACACAACTTCGACGTGGATCGGTCCCAGTTGATCTCCTACGACAAAGTATGTAACGTATATGTATAACTACTATAAGCTAAAGGTTTATAGTATTTATTTGAAAGATAGTTATTGAATTTTACTATTTTCCATGCACAGATATGCTGAGACCGATTCCACAATACAAGAAATCTTCGGTTCTCAGAACCGGGCGACGGGGCTCTCTTCCAAACGATGCTGCGAATACTGCTAATCCTGGTTTGTTATTTTAATTATTCGGCATCTTTGATTTTGTTTTCTACTTGTTCTAATATGTACATAAATTTGTAGAGGGTTCCTTTGATTACAAATGGATGCAAGTTTTTCCGTACAGTGAAGATGATACTGTGATTTCAATGAAAAGACGAAGTTCTGGTGGACCGGAACTCTTTGCAGCAGATCAAACCAAGTCTTCTATGTGGAAAACACCGATGTTAATAGAACAACTCGGATCTTGCGGAATTGCCACAGAAGGAGGAGGTTGCTGGCCAGGTCGTCGAAGAGGATCCCTCCCTGTTGAAGTCTGTATTGCCGCTTCTGGGTCTTGTTCTTCTGAATCTGAATCTTCCGGTGTGTTGAAAAAGTTTGCATAAATATGGGTACTAAGTTGAAATTTTGTTTAATACTAAAACTACTTGTTATTTGGAATAGCTGGGGATTCAAGTGACACGTAGCAGCTAAACATTTCAGGTCCCAAATGGCTTACACCAATGGTTTCGCACCATTACGGGCGAGACGACAACGACAGCCATGCCCAGTCCCTCCTCTAATGCATAAAAACACAAGACTAATTGCTCAACTTGGAAAATAAGAATGTACCTCTGACTGGAGCTCGTCTAGATGAGATTCATAATTTCAATGGGCTAATTTCAACATCTCGATTAACTTGAATGCTTGGTGGAAGTGGGGCTCAAGATATTGGAACACAATGACGCTCATTTGTTCAATTCAACGCTGCATTTAAATCGTGACATTTAATACGCTTATCCTCTCTGAGTTACACATTTCAATGTGCAGAAGAAAACAATTTTATACTGCTTCAATGATTAACCCATTTTGAATTCACTCAATCCATATATGCAGGGATTCCAACGGGGCTAACTTCATTATATAATCTACGAGACTTAATATGAGCAACTAAGTACTTCTACACGTATATTCAAATAAACTAGGCGATAACGACACCGTTTGATACACCGACAGTATGTAAAAGGGGTAACTCTAAATATTAGCGAGCCTAAGAAATTATTATGTATAGAAGGACTACAAACAATAGACAGGAAAAGACTACTTACTTTTAGGATACTAAAATTTAAATCTGCATTCATAGATACGGCAATGCGGATGATTAGTCTTCACGTTTAAGTTTAATGGACAGAACGAGTTCTTTTTTGCAGCTAGGCAGGTCCACTTTACCTGTTTATAATCAAAGATGCAGTTTTATACTGAGAAAGGCAGAACAGTAAGTGTTCCTGTCATGGTACAATAAAATTTAAACAGCTCCATGTTACAGAGAGGAGTAATAAATACCTACTTAATGAATCGCTTTAAACTCAATGAGT
>JAQFZA010001153.1:0-10538 GCA_034695115.1 Desoria olivacea
CCCAGGTTACATGGAAGTCACGTTTACGGTGCAGCGGTAGATTCAACTGGTCACAGACAGACAGACAGACAGACAGAAATCCTTGCCCAATTAGTTATATGATTATATTTTAATAGTTATTTATTTGAGCTCGAGTGTTCATTACTCGCCTGTTTAGATTGAATTGAGTGCAGTTCGGGCGGTGTGGTATCTCATGCTACTTCTCTCAACATAAGGTCGGTTTATCGAGAAAGAGACCTTAATTTTGTAATAAGAGTATGTGGCTTTCCTATTCCGAATCTCGAATACAGTGTTACAGACTACTTCGTAAAGGCCTTTTCCGAAGTCGTCAATAACATTGTGTTGCACGCCCCCCTTGAGCGTACCGTAGTTGACCTGACCTCTTAAAGGGAAACTGAAGGTACAAGATTAAATATAGGAAAAGGAAGAGGGTAAATAAATAAGTAAATAGAGGTAAAATTGTGTTGTAATGCTTAAATATATATTGACGATTCTAAAGATTTTGTTTTAGAAAATGATCTTAAAACATTGGCTTCTTAAATTTTAAAAATAGTAAAATAATCAAATAAAATTCAGTTGCATCAACGTATTTAATTATTGAAAGTCTTTTGTTTGACATTTCTAGCCTTTGGAAGGAAATTCAAAACCAGAATGGTCTTCGTTATTCCTGGAAGGACTGGAAGACGAAATGGAAACGGTAAGTTAAATTAAGTTCACTTTCCTACCTATAAAATTCAACTGTTGATGTTCAGAATTTTAGATGATGAGTCTACAATTTGGGCCTGATCAGAACCGCCTAATTCGGTATAGACATCATATAATAATAATGGAGTGACAGATCATTGTAGAAAGTGTTTTCGATGTATTTGTTATTATCTGAGATTTTTTTAATTGTGAATATCTAATACTGTACCATCCAGGATTTTTATTAAGGATGATTCTGTCGAGAACCTACTTTACTTAGGTCAATGATGAACACGTCTAAGTTCTCGTTACTTGTGTTTTAATTATATTAAGTTAAGTACACATGTCTTGGATAGATATAATTAGGACATTGACAAATAATATGATACATAGTTTCATACTGATGTAAATAACATAACATACACTTTGAAGTATTTTCTGGATACATGGAGTTCTCTTATGAATTTAAGCGTATTATTACCTCGCCTATTTAAATCGGATTGAGATGATCTCCTTGCTTTCCGTTCGTCGGTCGTGTCCACAAGGCTAGATATAAATGAACCCCCAGCTAGAGCACAAGGAAGCTTTGGATGCAGGACGGATTTGAATCACCGTCGATAGCAGCTCTAAAAAACTCGTTGCTTCTAACTGATTAATTACATCTTTGGCTTCAAAGTCAATACCTGGGCATGTAAATGAAGGCATTTGGAAACTCATATAAACTTTGAATATGTCAACGTTAAAGACTTTTCAAAATATCTCATAAAATGTAAAAATTTAGAAGCGTTTACAACCACAAAAATTTGGAGCCCTTTAAAAATATTTTTGTCATTGAGTCATTCTTAACCTAAACAGTTATTGGATTTTCAATAGGGCATTGAAAACAAAACAAATAGAGGACAAATGTAAATGCAGACCCCTTCGAGCATTTATCCATTTTTATGTATCGTCTAGGTGTTTTTCACTTATATTATACAACATACATATAAATTTCTAGAGGTGACAATATTTCAAAATCAACGAAAATTTTTCATTATAGCGACTTTGTTATTGAGGCTGCAGTTGACCTTGGAAATCGATTTTTGAAGTTAAAAATTGCTTGGAAACTCAAAACACAAAAAAATGATGCAATAACTATGGGCCGTGTTGAAATCGAGTTCACCCAATAGCTGTTTTGGTCAACTGCATCCCCTATAACGAAGTCACTGGAATCACTTTTTTGATGATTTTCGAGACTTTGGGTAAAGAGTGTCGCCTTCAGATATTTATATGTGGTATACTCTAAGGTTTTTCACGCTTACAGTTATAAAATTTGCAAATTGTCTATTAAAAACCCCACGTTTTGGACGCGTTATGAATGCAGACAAAACGATGGCTCCATCTTTCTATATATATAATGTGGATGAAATAAGGGAGTGTGGAATAAGGGAGAATGGGCTAAGTTTAGTAATTATAAGAGGTGGTTTGTACCTTTTGAAGTGTCCAAAGGTCCAAAAGGTAGACTTTTATGGAACTTGTGAGAACAAATGGACGATTGTCTAAGGAGACAAGGAGTTTTCGTTAGGAGAAGAGGACGAAGTCCTAGAAAACTGTTTCGTTGGAGTTAAGAGAAAGTAGATGCGAAGGTTTTGATGGTTGGTGAGAGAATGATCTGGGCTTTCTGGGATGGATAGATTTGGTTGTAAGGAAAAGAATACACTGAAGTCATTGGTTTTGGAGTCAAGTCTGATTGGGAGAAAGAGTAAAGCGGGGCATTAGAGGCGCGCTATTTCAAGAGTTAGGCTTACCAAATGCAGGTGGGATCGTTGGCTCAGTACCAACCGAGAAATCAATAGCGCCCTGGTAGGAGGGACAAGGCGTTCAATGAATTTCAAAAATAAATAAGTAGCTGCATATAATTTTCCCTTTTCAGCATACGTAAGTATTTGTATGTTTTTTTAATGTGGTTGACTACCGATAGAAGCAGTAGCCCCATGCCGCGCAGACATGGACGGCCAATTGTAGTCCCACGCAGTTCCACGATGTGCTGATTGTCATCCTCCGCGACCACTGTTAACCAAATATCGGTCAATAAACTTACGACTTCAAGGACAATCATAAAGTGGGTGAAGGATGACCATAAGAGAGCCGAAAAGACCCATTGACAATACCCTCCAGTACTGATCCGACCCCTTCCTCCTGTATTAATTTTATTCTGGGAAGGGCCTACCGGTCACAGCGGCCTCAGACCACACACCCCTTCACTTACCAGTGATCCCTCCCTCTCCGGCAACAAGTTTGTTTGCATTTTTCGGAAACAGGTCTGATCTCTACTCAAGGTAGTTCATACAGAATATTCCCATAGAAAATACACCCATATACAACTCCTTACCTCACTTCTCAAAGGAAATAGGTGGCAGTGTCAATATACCAAGGAAGTCACTGTAACTAGGTAGTCACTAGGTGCCTCTCATTTAGCACTCAACACCAATGCCATTCTTCAATTTGTCAGGAAGAAAAATACCCTGTTTTTAAGCTATACCATACTACTCATATTATATGACATGAACTCTCTAATTTGTATCACTATATCCGCTGGAACCGGAGATTTCTCATCCCATGCAAACGGTCGACTTTCACTTCATCACCAGCCCATACAGACGAGGGCATCAAGGTCAAACTGAGCAGTTTGTTTTGGAATTTCCAAAAAAATATCGAGGATAGAGGTTATCAGGCATATCTACGGTTTGAACGTCGCGGTGAGCTCCTTACTTCGTATCGGGGAGTCTGGACTTTTTATAGTCCAAACATTATCAAAGATGATTAGATGGTTCATAATCTTAGAATATAAATAATTGAGACTGTCGCCTAGTCACAAGGGTCCATATTAAGATTCGTACCATAAACGTGTAATCTAACAACTGTTATGTTTTGATGCATAATTGTTGTGGTGTGAGTTGGGTGTAGAGTATGTGACTATTGATGTGATGTGTGCGCTAATATTTATAGATTGGTGGATTGAGTTACTAATTATGAATAATCAAATAAGATTCTCATTTTAAATAGCATAATTGGACAAAGTCACAGAGTTTGACTTATTAAGAGAGTCCAGATTATCAGAGTTTCCACCAATTGGAGGATAGCTAACAACCAAGATAAGAAATATGATTGCAAAGCCTTTGTTTTCCTAGTTCATTGAAAATTTAGAGTTGCTAAATCCACGTAGGATTTGAAAGTCATAAGAATATTTAGCTTTAGGGTAAAAGTAGTATTGACCAGTTACAGAAAATCAAAGTAAAAATGTAAAACGTCGTATGCTTTGTGCTTGATTGATTTACCAATAATCGTTTAACTTTGTATTTGACTTTTAGTTTAAATTTGTGTGCGACCTAGGGGAGACCAGACATAATTTATTTGCCCGGACGTATCGCGAAATATTTATAAATACAATATTATACAATTAACCCCCAAGGGTTTACCCCAGAAGGATTTAATGTTAGTCTGAAAGGGTCTACAACACTAGAAGGATTTAATATTAGCCCCGAAGGGTGTACCCCGGAATAAGTTTTTTATTAGCCCCAAAGGGTCTATCAGTGAGGGATTTACTGTAAGCCTTGAAGGATGTATCTAGAAAAATGTAATGTCAGCCTTGAAGAGTCTAGCGAAAAATGTAAACCACTACTTAATAACGAATTTAATATTGGTCCCGGATGTGATTTTTTTTCAAAAGTTGTTATGTTCTGCATTAGGTTGGCAAACATTTTCAATTGAACATTTTCTTTTATCATCATTTTCAAAATTTCTCATAGAAGTAGATTAGTGCATTTTGGTAATTTTGAAAAAAAAACGTTTTGTTTACTTGTTTCAGACTGGTGTTCACCAAATTGTGAAGCGGGGGTGCACAAATGACGATGCTCCGTGCAAAAAAAAAGAAGATTGCTGTTCTGAAAAATGCAGAAATTATGGTGGTTCATACACATGCGTCAAGGTGTGTACTGAGAAAGGACTAGTTTGTGTCATTGGCGCCACTGGCACTGAACGTTGTTGCGATGGATTAACCTGCATAGTAAAAACGTTTGAATCACAGAAATGGGACATGCACCATGACAAGATGGTCAAGTACAATAAAACTGAAAAAAAATGTGGAAAATAAAACAAATGTTGATAAAATTTTGGAGAATTCCGTTAATGTGTGGATCAAATAATATAAGTGTTGTAATGAAATAAAAATGCATATAGAAAAACCATTCTCGAAAATTTTTCTCTTTTTCACAAACCGTTTACAATGACGCCGAAGAGCAATATGTTCCCTGAGTTTCTCAGTTGTAACTGTGAAAAAATTAAAACCAGATTAACCTGTTTCGAAAATAAAATCATCCAGTTTTTCAAAAATATGGAAACGACGTTTGTTAATCCCAGCTGAAATGAGATAACGCCAATTAAACCAGAAGCACTGTCCCCTAGTCAGTATCAGGCAGTTATTCAGCCAGTCTGGCTGTGTTCGTTTGATGATTTATTAAATAATAATCGTCCACAATCGTTTAATAATTTGCAAATTTTTTTTTTGCAGAAGTTACATTTGCACAAAATTATTTTATGCAAAAATTACATTTGCAAGAGGCCAAACATCTATTTAATGGATACGGTTTAGTCCTAAGATTTTATTGTGCACATTGCCTGACCACGTTCTTGTAGCTAGAAATACTTATAAAGAGGCGATAGGCCTATTTCAAAGTCTAAGGTCGGAAATGACAAATCGTAAAAGTAAATCGTAAAGTTTTCAGATTTTTTGTACAAGTGGATTAGTCATTTTTGGTGTTTCCAGTCAGAAAAAATCGTACATTAGCCCTTCAAGGGATTTTAGGGTGCTCCGTAAGGGCCCATATAGCTTCTTATAGTTCCTCTTAGAGCATCATGCCATTTAATTACCCTTGTCAAGGAATTCCCCCCTATGAAGGGTCCTGCTTATAATGATTGGCACTTTAAAAATTATTATGTAAATGGGGGGTGTGACACATTAGATGGTGAAACGGATCGAAGGTGAATCAATGGTGAAGCCTTATGCATGTATGTCCGAAATCCTAATGGTTGCCAGGCATAAATGACTAGGCATACATATCTTAGACATAAATGTCTCAGGCATTTATGTCATAGAATCAAAGTCAGGGGCGTACAATGAAGTTGACTACACATTAATCAAAAAATCAGGGTTGTTAAGTGAGATTTCAATTGAAAAATGAAAGATGAAAAATAAGTGAAATATTATGAAAAATGAAAGATAAAGATCGTTGAAAAATGAAAGATGAAACCTAGAAATTTCAAGGATAATTTTTCATTGAAAAATGACAAACGAAAAATGAAAAGTAATGAAATTTCATGAAAAATGAAACAAATAGAGAAAATTGAAAAATATTCTTTGAAATTTAAGGGTTTCCAAGTTTCTATTTTCGATTGCAATAATTGTTTTATATTTTCATGGTCAAAACAGACGATACAATTTTTTTATTAATGTGTAGTCAACTTCATTGTACGCACCTGTATTTTTATTGCTTTCAAACTTTGAAATTGAAGTAAAGACGAAAACATTCATCAAAAATAATATTTAGAAACTACTTTTTTTCTCGTTTTTTACTGTTTGTCGGAATGATTTGATTTTGAGAATACAATGTGCTGTAATTCGTAAAAAAAAATATACGTCGTTCCAAGAGCAGTATATTTTGATAAATAAAAAACAATATTATCCAAAAAGCCAACTGCTTCATACAGTTGCGGGCATCCCAATGGGTATAAATTAAGTATTTGCATCTCTTTAAACCGTTATCAATTATAAAATTAACGCGTCATTTTGCAGCAGATCGCACTAAATTACACGTCGTTTTTTTAGACAAAATCCAGTATTGATGCTATACATAAACATTAGCAGTTTTGGTAGTAATGCAAAAATACCGTAGTTTCATCATTTTTTTAATAAATAGAAGCATCTTGTGACAGCCCGTGGCATTTGCCTTTTTGCTTTACAAATTTCAGTATCATAATGAACTACAACTATACTTGAACGTATTAGTAACGTTAACAAACCAAGAAAACGTCTATAACGTAGTACTTTACTTAAACGAAGTTGTAACGTTCCATCATATTTCTACAAATTAATGCGCGACCTCTAGCGAAAACAATTAAAACAGCTCCCAAGTTTCAACTCCGGACACAAAACGTTTCGATTCAGGGTATCAACGTTTTATTCATTTAAAATCGCATACCCGTCTTAAATGGCGTTTAATGTGTCATTTAGATTCATTTAGTCATCTACTTGAGCCGCTAGATGGGCTACTTTGCAGGGATAAGGTGAATAATATGTTCAGGTTATGTTCAAGTTAGGTCATGTGCGCCAAAAGAACGCTCAGTTCAATTGTGGTCAGACAGACAGACAGACAGACAGACACACCGACAGACATCGGATTTCAAGGCTTCCCAATCAATATCTTTCTTAGATCTGTAATCAATTAATTTACTTGGAGTCTTGGTTTTGTATATACCACGGACGCAAACAGTAAAATGATGATCTGAATTAGTTAACGAAAATACACCGAATTGAGAAATTTTCTTTGGAAATGAAGTGTAAATGTGATCGAGTAAAGTTTTTGAAGTTAAAGTGACACTTGTTGGCTGATCAATAAGCTGCTTAGCGTTAAACGTTGCCGTCAGACTATGTAGGCTATTTTGGAAAGGGGACTAAACAAGAAGGTCGATGTTGAAATCTCCTAAGATAACAAATTCGCTTTTGCCTCTTCAATTATTATTGGTTTAACAAATTTAGGAAATATTTGAATACAATTAATTTCCACTTCAATAGGAAATTTAACGTCGTAGTGAATGGGTAAGAATGTGGAATCTTCACTGATGTTAATGCAAGAACCACCTACCAATCTTGATTTTCTGTCGAATCGGAGAAGCTTGTATCTAGAAATATTGTAGAATGAAGATTATTGATTATTCAGAGGTAACACAGAACTTAAATTGATTCTTGGTGAAAAAAAGTCTAATTTCATCTATTTTGTTATTGATACCGTTCAAGTTTAAGTGACCAAACCTGAGTCCTTTGAAAGTTGGAACAGGTATACTCGTGATGTCAAAGTTAATAACGGCTATGGAATGGTCATCGACGTCAGACACGTCTAGCGTAGTGTTGTCGAAAGGAAGAACATCTCTTGAGCTGGTCGATAAGGGGTTAATTGGTAGGTCGTCGGTTGGAAGACGTGGTAAACATTTCGGACAGATCCACCCCGGTAATACATCTTTGAGTGTCCAACCAGAGCTAGGAATGGTGACCAAAGGATGACAAATCAAGTGTGACGGGTCTTCACATTTTGCACAGCGAAGGTTACGCTGTTTGTCTCTTATGGTTCCCGGACCGTCGGGGCAGTAATGCCATTTTGGTTTCTTGGTAGGCATTTTAGCAGAAACAGTAAAAGAAATGTTATCAGATTCATATCAGAAAACATATTTCAGGTTGACATAGCGAAAGATAAAAATGCCTGGCAGTATGCCAGGCAGGGGTGGCAACATCTAAGGGTTAACGGCTTCAAACTCTACCATAACCCCGATGTGTAGATTCACCCCTGTGGCTAATGAAAAGTAGTTTACATCCTTGTCTCCGATCAGCAGCAACAGGGTCAAAGGTAGATTTCCTCACCGGATAGTGAAGGTGGAATCCCACAGAGCCAAGGGCGAAAACAATCTTACCAAATTAGCTGAATCACTCAACAGAGAAAGTCGTAAAGGTAGTAGATAAGGCCAACAGTCAGATTGAAGATAAACGTGCAGTAAAGTCAGGGTATGATCAAGGTTATCAGCGAGAAGAGCTGTTGGAGGCGGAGGTCACACTCACGATGGAAGCGGTAAAGGTTGCCAGTTGAGATCTCAGTTGAGATCTAATATAGTATATGGGATCAACCTCTTATGTATTAGAAAGTTTTCGAAAAAGTAGAGCCTTATATCAATTTGAGTCAATTTGGAGTTTTAAAAGGTTCCTCTATCAACCATTACCTTAAAGAAATGGTAGAATTTGTCCTTAAATCTTTAGAGCGACCCAAGGGTATTGTTATTATTGCAATATTAGATATGCTTAAGGCTTTTGATTTGGTAGATCATTTGGCATTAGTTTATAAACTTTTAGATTATGGAATTGAGCCGTTAGACACTCTGTGGTAACTAAGTTTCTTAAGTAAGAGGACACAGGTAGTAAAATAAAAGGATTTGCAATCAGAAATTAATAGTATAACATGTGGCACCCCTGCAGGTACTAAATTAGCTCCGTTGTTGTATATAATAGATATGGACAGTATTCTAAAGAAATTTGAGTCTCTTTACAGCAGTAAATCAGATAAGTTTAGTCAGTGTGCGTTGATGGGTGACTTGATTTTGTTAGAAGTAGTATTGGATGGCAATCCAAAAATGCAGAAAGCATTGGATAGCATTAATTCCGAAGCAAGGAATACCTAGGAAAAGTGAAATACTGGTTAGATTTAACTAAAAGCAAAGTGACATAAAGTTGTTCGTTCCAAATTGACGGTGTAGTTATTCCTAGAGTTGAGAAAGCTAGAATTCTTGGTATACAGTTTAATCATAAGTTTAAGCGGGATGTTTAGATTCAAGCAATTTCGAAGAAGTCAAATAGCAGGCTATTTATTTTAAGAAAATTGCATGAAAACGGCTTTGGTATCAAAGAATTAGTACCTGCGTATGTAACCTTTATTAGATCAAATTTATAATTTGCCTCTGTAGTGTGGGGAAGCCCATTAAGCGATAAATTAATAAGTAAAGTCGAAAGATCTGAAAAATTGCATTATCAATAATAATGAGGAAAAAGGTTGACAGATTTAATTATTCTGAGGTTCTGACTGCGTTAAAGTTAGAAAGTGTAACTGAACGTCGTGTGACGGCACTATATAAATTAGGGAGAAAGCTATTGCTTAACCTCTTCAACCCTGCATTTTCAAAATTTAAAATACCGTCCAATCCTGAGTAACCATGGAACCAAAAACACTCAGGGAGCTGAATTTTCAAAATTAAGAAGTCTTCAACTTCCTGATTAAAGTACCCAAGGCCAAACGCAAACCCACTGGCCTGATTTTTTTTCGATGAGTTCGGAAATTGGTTTTGCATTTAAAAGTTCAATAGACTTATTAACAGAACTTAAATCAGAAATCTGGGATGATATTTAAGTACGAAAATTAGCATAGCTTGATGACAGGCCTCAAATGACGAAAATGTGTAATTAAATATGATAGCTCATGCAATCAAATCGAAATATTACGAATAAGAACCTTAGAAGATACAACTACAGAGTGGTCGAGAAACATCCGAACATGGGCACAAATTCGCAATTAATTTCCTAACCTACATACTAGGCTAATTTTTGCACGGCCATTTTTTGCAGGTCGTAATTTCACATGTTCGAATGTTTCTCGACCACTTTGTACATGACATTAGAATTGCAGAAGCTTATAGAAGCAGAGAGCTAAGTTAGAGCTTTTCAAAAATTGGATGATGAAAATTGAGTCAATAATTCCAAATCAGTAATGAACTTGAATTGCGAATGGACATAAAATGCAAATGTAATTGATCGATTTTGACAAGAATACATTTCTGCCAAACTACTCATTCTGTTTTTGTTTTTTTTATATTATAACTCATAAAAAACTGCAAAATCAGTAATTTTTGTAATTATTAGTTGTTTGCCAAACTACCCAAACCCAAACTATGCCACTGACAGATTTGAGTTATTTTCGAACTTTACTCTTAAGGGGCTGTCCGGGAAGTAAAGGCACAAAATTCACATCGCTGTAACTTTTGAACAAAGCAACGGATTTTACATG
>JAQFZA010001154.1:0-10533 GCA_034695115.1 Desoria olivacea
AAGAAGGTTTGTTTTTAATTTTCTATTGTTTTGATGCTAATTTTTTGCATGAAGTTATGACGTTGTGTGTGAGTTTTGGGTTTTGGTGTAAATTGTAAATGTGTTTTGGTCTCTAAATTATAGGTTCAGATTGATTGATAGGTTTGTACGGTTTCGCAAAGTTCAAGACAACAGTGAAAAGGGTTAGGATTTTAATAGAATATAAAGTGAATCGAAAATAATCCGAAATCCGCATCGGTTGTGAATGACAGTGACAGTATAATTGGTTATTTCCAGGGTGGATGGTATGTTACAATAACGATAATTCATAACTGCAATTTGTAAAAAAAACTTTGGCTTAAAGGTGTGTTCAGTTCCAATGTCAAATCTGTTAACTAGTTAGTGTAGTTGATGTTATGTTAGTGGATCATTTAGCATTATGTACTTGTTTGTATTATTTATAGCTTAATTCAAGATAGAACTGTCGGCGAACCTCTTTTTATGGAATTAGTATCAACGGAATTCGTTGAAGACATGCTATATTTTTTTCTAAATCCCTTCAGTATACATTTAGCTTAAAAATGAGACAGCCTTTCTGACGACAAGATAATGCTATGAATAATTGTTAATAATCTATGCAATTTATAGTCAACTTGAATTTTAGAATTGTGATACCATTGGTTAGATTGAGGCTAAAGGAAATTATTCAATCCTTTCAACGGTTTTGCTTTGTATTCGGTTTTTGATTGTACATTTAATTGATTAATGATGACTTCATAGCAGTCTCTAAAAGTGTTCACCAAAAAATAAGAAATCTTATAATCTAATCTAATCTTTAATTGTTTTTCAGAGCCTGATTTAAAGAGTGGAATTAGAGGAAAGACAAGAGTAAAAGAAGAATCAAGCAAGCGGCTGCGGCTGATCGCTGATGAGTAACGAAACCAAAGAATCTCGTACACTGTAGTAATCAATCAATAGTGAATAAATTTAATTAATGCAGTTCAGTACCTCAAACCAAAGTGAAACGAAGACATCAAAGGGAAACTAAAGAAAGACTTAATTAAAGAAGTAGAGGAAGATATGGTGAGGATAATCAATGAGACGGAGATTGAGCCGGGAGAGGTGACTATCGTCGAAAGTACTTTAAATGGTCGACCTCTGAACCTAACCCGAAGTATTGGCTCAACAGGAGAAGTAGACCTCGATATAGGGAGACATCCGAAAGTGAAGAATAATTGTCGTACGAATAATCCAGATTTTATGGATCCAACAGAAACAAATCTTGCACGAAGCACCGAATCCCCAGAAGCAGGTCAGGGAGACAGCAAAACTAACGGGTCAACTGAAAATGCTGTTACGTCTGAGCACACTAATGGAGATTCTCGGCTAGAAGCCTGCGTAACACCTATTCCGAGTATTGTAATCGAAAAGCAATCCAATGGGGATTCGCAGCGGAAGGAAGATCCAAAAGAAGAACTGCCAAAGATATCTGAAACTAATTGCGAGTCTCAAATCGATACCACAACTAACTGTTCTACAGAAGAGAAACCCCTCACAGCTTCAACAGAAGTAAATGAAGAATCTCTAGAAACGGAAGAAAAACCTAAAGATGATCTCTCAGAAACGGACGAGACCTGCGAACAGGCAGATGTTCAAGAATTACCCTCTAACAAGTTGACACCAACCCCGATAGTTGTAATAGAGAACGTAGATGAGCCTATGGAAAAGGAATTTAAGGAATGCAAGGATTTTGAATCCGTACAGAAGACTGAAGAGAACATTTCTGGAGATCGGGTAGATACTGAACCTGAACTACCAGTGGAACGAGAAACTGAAGACGGGTCTGATGAAACTAAAGAATCTAAGGTAGATCATGCCAAGCCTAGTAGTTCTGAAGAAGGTGACAAACAGGAAGAAAAAACTGAAAGTTGTAAAGACAAGGATGATAAGATGGAAGTTAGCAGCACGTCTTCAGAGTTATCGGACACGTCGACTATCAAGTCCGGGGACTTTGCCACAACACCTAAAGAAAATCTACAGCTTACGACATCATTTCCGGCCCAGAATAATAACAATGTTAATGCAGCTAGTGTGACCTCAACAAAGCCTAGAATAAACCACAACTGCCCTGCTATGCATCATCATCACCATCATCACAATTTCCATTTCAACCTCCCACATTTGTCCCATGGTGCGGGTCATTTGGGTAACATCATTCCCCGTTTAGCCCACCACCAACAGCATCATCCTCATCACCATTCCTTGCTAAATTCCCCACCTGGTCTATTTCATGGTGCTCCTATTCCTCCATTCGGTGCAGCTCTTGGTCTTCACGGACCTCGTCACCAAGGTCCTCCATTACCATTTGGGTATTTCAGCGACCAAGATCAGATTCCAGTACCACCTCCATGGGGCGCCTTTGGCCCCCTCCCCCCGCTAGATGCATTGCAACCACCCCCACCATGTCCATTAGGAATGGGCTCTCCAAATTCACTGTCATCAGCCCCACTTCCAACTGCGATAATTCCTTTGCCATTGGATCCCAACTACCCACCCGCGGTTCTGCCCTCGTATCCTAACACGCCAAACACTCAAAGTACCAGCGGTTATTCAACTGCAGGTCATTCAAGAGCATCCTCTCCTATGGGACCGACTTCCTCTGGTTGTGGTCAAGGCCTACTTCAGCACATTACAGACTCCCCTAACTGTGGGGGTGGCCTATTGCCAATTCCTCCGGTGTCCTGTCCATCGGGGATGCAGGTTCCGAATCCAAACTTTGTCTTTGCAGCTGCATCCGCAGAATTGTCGATGTTTCCTCAGTTGCCAACTGTGTCAGGTCAACATGTGGTCTACTTTCACATAAACCCTGGTGTGAGTGTCAGTTTCAGCGTGGGTGATCAAATTCAAGTTGTCAAAGGTAAGGCCAAGAGCTCATTAATTTCCTTGTTTGCTTTCGCTGCTTGCTGGTGGTGGCATGAATTAGAATTATTATTTAGAAACAGACAGCAATGTCTAGACACGAAACGCTTGCTTTCCTTGACTTTTACAAATATATACACACACATTCATAATTGAAATGACTTGTCACTACTTGTCAGTCACCAATGCCTATATCATATGTGCTGGGGGATGTTCCCAAGGCCCCGTCGTTTCATTAGCGCGCACAATAAGCTTCATTCTGCTCGATCGGTAATTTCATAAATATGAGCTGCTTTCTTACACATAGCAGATTACATTGGATATAAATATAGTAGAGGGTTTCAGACTTCAAGAGAGTCACTTCCTTTGATCACTGTGATCGTCCCATCTCATGGTTACCTATATTGGATTACACGGATGATAAATCTTCATAGTGCATTTGCCCACTAAAGTTACCATAATAAAGCACTATAAAAGGAGCTGTGCAACTCTATTATTGAATTATGTATCACAATTATAATTCACTATCAAAGCATCAACAAAACTAGGAAAAACGGTCTCATAATTGCATTTGGAAAAAACTCGATTCGGCTTTCTATTCAAAAAATCAAAAATCCATTCCGCCTTGCCACTTTGCAAGTGCGATTTGGGATTGTGTTGTTGGATTGATGGATGTTAAAATTGGAAAGTTGATGACTGATGACTTATGAGGATGTAACTCTTTTAAGTTTTAAACATTTAGGCATTAGAGATTAAAGTACTTAACTAGAGTTACTTCTACTAGCTTCTAGTGGGTTGGATTTGGTTTAGAATGAAAGGAGAGAAAAGTGTTTTTGCTTCTTGACTTTGCTGTGTAATGCGAAATTAGATTGGGACATGAAGTGCGAACTATAAGAGCCCGTGGTAGTACATAGCACCATCATAATCAAAATGATGATCAAGATGGACTAAAGATTTTTATAAAGTCTATAATTTGATCCCAGAAAGATTGAGTGTCTTCTTAACATCTTGGCTCATCTCATAATCTATCTGATTTCATGTGCAATTTACTTTTTCCTGTAATTTCATATTTCATAATATCAAATTGTTTGAAAAATGAGTCCCGTTGGCTCGTTGCACATTCGTCAAAGGATTCCAACTTCCAAAGTTCCAACAACTTCCAATTCTAATCTCTATTTTACGAGAGACTGCAGGCAACAGGGCCTTTTATATTTAGCCAGTGAAGGGTGGAATGAATTGAGGTGACTTCATAATAAAGTTGCCTCATGCAATCTCCTTGCTCATGTTTCATCGTTTCATGTACATGTACATGTGTTCTGCTTGAAAGTTTGATAAAAAGATATCAGAGAGAGAGAGGTTGTCATTTTAAAAGAATTTTAAATGTTTTAGGCTGAATGAGCTTCACCATCAGGAGGTTTCCAAAAGGGCTTGGCTCTTGGCCTGGTGGGATGTTGTTATTTATATTTTCAGAGGAGTTCGGAATGAGTGACAATTATGATGAAGATGAATGGATGAATGACGATTTTTTTATTCTTGTAATTCTCAGATTTTGAAGACTCAAGGAGCTGTTTGTCATGTAGAGGATGTAATAGATAATTTGTGATCTGGAATTTTTTAATGATAAAGCAGAAGAATGGAGAAAAGGGCTAGAGACGAAAGAAGGAGATGGATGGTTATTTTGTGATAACAAAGTAAAAGAAATGTTATTATAAAAACGATTGGATTTTTGATTATCATAACATAACTGCTGGTCTGGTGGTGGGGTGGTAGTGGTGGTAGCTTTCTGCTGGTTTGTATAAGTCCAAGTACATTATCCGAGTGTATTGACTCCTCGACGAGGCTCTCGAAGCCTCGAAGAAAGAGCCCATTATTGGAAATCGATTCGATGTAAATTTCATGAGAGCTGAAGAAAGAAGGGAAATTGTGATTAGTATGTAGTTGCTACTGTTGGTAGGTAGTCGAGTCTGGTCAGTCCAGTATGGAGTGTTTGAAGTTATGCGTATTGCTTTAGATTAAAGATTGTGGTACAGGGTTTGATTTAGATCGACTGAATGAATGACAGTTTGATGGCAGGTTGGGCTCGGGGTCAGGAAGAAGTCGACGACTTGAAGACGGAGGAATGTCGACGAGATAGACTCGCTGTTGGTCTGGTTTGTATGAAAAATGGGAAAAGTTGACTATTGTCTTTTGACTTGGTTATGTGTTTTCTTTATGGGAGATGTATTTATGGCTCAAGGCTTCTGTGTAGGGCTTCTTGTCTGGAAGGGCGATGAAATGAAAGTCGATTGATTTTTTGGTGACCTTTGTTTGGCTGGCTGAATAGACGACACGAGTTTGGTCTCCGACTAGTGGAACATAAATTTCATTACTTTCATTAGTCTGCAAGAGCTACGTCTTTTTATTTTTGTAGTATTGTGTAATGAAGGGATTATTGAATATGGAAATGTCTAGATTTAGGAGGTTAACAGGTTTAATACGAAGCTGAGGCTAGACCGACACCGACATGACTCACATGAGTATGACCAGCTTGACGAAAGGTGAAGTCATTGTCAGTCTTGAAAAACTGAAACATTAAGCGTTTTTGTCCTGTGTATCAAATTAAGGTTTGGATTTCACCTAGCTGCTGCTGATAAGCTGAACGGTTCTTATTTCAGGATTCATTCAGCAAGTCCATAAATGGGAACTGTTTAATATTTATGGGCTTTTGACGTAGTTACATTCGTTTGTTGGAATTGCTCAGAGTTCAGACTTGGAAACTTTGAGACGTTGAGAGGAAGCCTGAGAAGTAGTTTAAAATAAAATGTTAATGGGTATTTTATGGAAATGAGTTATGCATTGCAACATAAAATTAAACATATTTATGCAACATTGAATGGAAACTAGTAAAGTAATGGATTAATGTATGTGGATGTGGAATTGTGGACAATCCACAATCGCAATCGGTGAGCTGATGAGGTAGAAGGATCGGTGTCAACGGTCGTTAAAGTTCAGAAACCTTTGGAAAAAATTAATATGGATTCAAGTGTTTCATGTATTTACTGTTTTTACCTCCGAGATGTTAATTTTTCTGGTTCTCCTGGGTCTGTGGTCTCATGTTTATGGAAAAGGTGTGTGTAAACTATGAAAAATAACACCACCAGGTATTTGGTATTTGTACATTTGCGTTTGGAACCTATTAAGCCTATCGTGTTATGTTCCACAGATGGATGAATTAGGGATTGGATTATTAGATGGAAGTTGGAACAATGTGCTGTTGGTTTTTTTAATGATTCTGTATGCATATGGCCAGGATGGTAATTAATATTTATGCAGTCTGTTATGACGATGTCAGTTGTGGGGGATTTTATTTTTTTGTCAGGTTTGAACAAGACCTAACTGCCTAGCCTAACTGTTTGCAGAACATTAAGAATGCATGTTTATTGAAGTTCAATGTTGTAAGGGTTTGAGTGTCATTGGGAATTGCAAATGCAATTTTGGCAATTATCGGCCGCTTACGTGGTTAGTTTGGTCGTGGCTAACCGGTGACGATGACGTGACTTAGTATCCGTAACAGTATGACGGGGAATATGTTTTAGGAATTGAGGATGGCTATTTTAGTTTGGAGAAGGAAGTCGTGGATTTTTATGGACCATTGGCTGTCAAAATGTTGGTGGTTGAAATTAATTTGTTCATGTGTCTGTTGTTTTTTAGAAGCCTGCCGAATTGTGGAACTGACAGTTTCAACCGTTTTTGTTGAAATTGCGTGTGCATTATGCAGTTTTCCAGTTTTGACAGTTGAAATACATTTATTTTGTTCGTTGATGATCTATAGGTTCTGTTTGTAAGTTGGTTTGGATTTAGGATTACCTGCAGATTGGATGGTTTCTAAAGCATGACAGACTATTTTTAAATATTGTATAGTTTGTAGTTTGGGATTTGCAATCTCAGACCAGAAATAGAGGTGATTGTCTTTTTAGTTAAATACTTGTCTGTTTGTGACGTAGGGACATTTGGATTATGGAGGAATGTAGGCTTTTTAGAATTGCTTCGACCGTATTCATGTGTGTTCCACTTTAGGACGAATTGTTTTATAACTTCGTTAGATTTCTCAGAAAGTTATGAAGGTATTTTTAAGGATAATTATTTGGCACACAAGTGTTCATTGTTTTAAGAGCTAATAAATGGTTGGCTGGGCTTATTACCTTGCACGATGCTGATTATAATGGCTTGGGATTTGGATTCATGTTCAGTAGTTAAGTTTTTAGTATTTGGCGATTGGAAATAGAAATAGGAATGACGAAATTGAATTGTAAATATGCATTCTGGTTCAAAGAACTACCCAAGTTGAAATTGTGGTTGTTAATGTACATGTTTGGTATCGGGGTTTTTAGATGTTAAAGCTGATTGCATATTACACGTGTTATTTTACATTTGAAAGTTGACATTTCCACTGAATTTGCCAAGGAGGGACACAAACTTCAATGGAAACTAATAGGCATATATGTACAGTATAATGTACTTGGGTTAAAATAGTTAATAGCTTATCCGTATACGTGAGGAAAGAAATTATGGAATGGTTGACTTAACAGAGTCAGTCTTCTTGTCGTTTTTGGGTAAGTGTTGGGTTAAATGGCTCCTGTGTTTGATGATGATGATGAAACTCTTAATGTTCAGAGGAAAATGATTATTAGCTGGCATGTCCGTTTTGCCAAGTTAGTAAATATTTGGACGACGTCGGCTAAATTCTGTTTAGACTGAGAAGGAGAAGACACTGAATTAATGCTGGATGAGTCAGATAGGGTATGTATGTAACGAGTTAAGTCGTAAAAAACACTTCAAATCATAAAAGTTAAATGTCATTTAGGATAAGGATGACATAACTTAAGTTCAGTCTGAATGAGTTAGGAAATCTTAAACAGTTTAGAGTTCAAAGAAACTGGATGTAGATTGTCGATTGTCGGGCAAAGGTCAGCTGTCCTTTTGGAATGTTTTACTGAAGCTTAAGTTTTACTTTCGACTTCGTTAGGTATTTTACTTGAATTTCGGGATCGTCATTTCATCATCGTCCTCGGGTCCTGTGATGTTTGATGGGGTGATGATCCTCGAGGTACAGCAATTCAACTCTAAATCCATTTAAAAACAGGTTGGTATGTATTGTTGTTAGTAAAGATGCCATCACATAGTAAGACAGGAGGACAGGGACCATATTTATATGATGGGTTGAGTTGCTGAATGTTGATGCGCCTTCGGGAGTAGGTTAAGAATTTAAGATTCAAAATCGTGGTTGGCCGATAGCCTGACATGTCTTATGATTGCAGTTGATTGCATATTGTAAACATTGTTTGGAATAAAGTTTTAAAGAGTTTCAAAGTAGGCGATCCGATGGTATGAGAAGTTTGGTCTTCAAATGTGCAGATGGATGAGAAGTATGAAGTTTTAAAATACAGCAATTTACTGACAGGACAATGGGATAATGAAATTAGCACTGCCATGACCAATACCTCCGACATTCCAATTACTGCAACCTACAGCTTCCAGTTCGAAAAGAATTTAGTCAAGGTTTAATAGTCAATATCTTCAAGCCGTAAAAATGATGAGGACGGAATCCATTCATCATCGTCACGTTATTATGCTCAGATAAATGCTCATGATCTGTCAACTGTCTCATGCAGAAAATATTATAGAATTTTGCAATGTCTCTTGCAATTTGTGAACAGTTTCCTGGGGATTTTTTTTGCAATCTTGAATGGTTTGAAAAAGTGTAATTTTGGCCTAGATTTGGAGTTTGGATTATTATTTCTTTGTAATCAGCTTTTCAAAACAAACTGCATTCTGCTTACAAATACATTGGAAAAGGGTTGGAATTTGTAAGTCATATGCATTACAATGTCGTTAACTTTAACTGTGTTTTTGACACCTGCTGTCTTAGCCATGCAGTTGCAGTTACCTGTGCTCAGTGTTAAGTGCTATTTGTAAGAAAGGCGTTTCTCCTTGATTACATTTATAAGTTTTTATTAGGCCATTATAAAAATGATAATATGTTTTCCAACATTTAAGGACTGCGAAATGTGTGGTTAAGGTTGACAGTTGGTAATTGACACTTTGACAGTATGGCAGTGCTAAACTGTAGAATTTAAGAGCATTCCAACATCACATTATCACATTGTTAATAGTAGAGAGAACCTTCTAGGTTGCAATTGGCAAGGAAGTTTATTGCCAATTTAAAAACAGGGTGAGAAAAGTTTTATATGACGGAATGGCGGATGAATGGAGTGGGATTGTTGTAGGAAAAAAAATCTCCTAGGGTGGCAAAGTAGGTTAGAACTTAAATTTAAAATTGCTGGAAAGGATATTAACATCAGTTTTTTCTGAAGGAGTTTAACGAGGTAAAAAACACCTAGGACTTATGAGATGAATGGGTGTGAAGAATTTCGCATTGAGTTCCTTGAAATTAGTGCATGAGGTGTACAAAGAGAGATACTATAATGATCTCTAATAAGCTACTGCTACTTGCAACAAGACTGCAAGAGGCAACAGGTGGGTCTTTGTAAATGGCAAGTTTGTATTGTAGTTGTCTTTCTTCAGCAATATAATTTTTTATCAGGCTTGAGAAATGCGCTTTTTTGTGTTCAGGAAAGCTGAAAACTGTGAAGGTGGCTATAAGCTGTAATCTGTTTCTGTAATAGTGTACTATCATGAAGTGTAAGGAAGGGTTTTGTAATTTGTAAATTCTAACCTGCATCTGAATACTATAATGTGGAATTGAATGGAGGAAGAGTGTGAAGCGAATTTGTGAATTGTGATCACGAAAGGCTTGGGTTTAGGTTCCCGTTAGGAAATCATTCTGTCTGACTTGTAAAGCTTGAGCCATTTATGTAATGTTGCAGTCAACAATGAGCCGAAACTTTTAACTTTAGCTCGTCTCTTCTCCTTCATATCATAAGATGAACACAGTTGAAGACCTAAGGGAGGAAGGATCTAGATTTCTAGATCTGAAATGGAACGAAATGTATTGAAATGTAAATTGAAAAACTGCCTCGGGCAGGGAGATGAATATAGTTTTAGCTCGTTGTGTAAAGATGGATGTGGAGGATTGTTTAAAATGTTTTAGATATGAGAATAATTGGTGCCGTGTGTCTGAGAATAAGTTGTATTTAAAGAGAATTTTATCAATTTTTTGTTTATGTTCGTTTTTTGCAGCACTTCTGGTTTTGTTTGATGCATGGGGATGGCTTTGTCGGGAAAGGAGACGGACTTGGGGATTTTCGGCGAAATTGGAAGATGTAGGTGAAAAGCTGAAGAAGTTGGTGGTCTCTGTAGCTGTGTTATTGTAGTGGATTGGATTGGATTTTTTAATTCAGTAATTCTGATTGCGGGATTGTACACTGGTCTTCAATCTTCATCAACCTCAATGCGCTCGTAATTAGGTTGTATCCTTTTGTAGGTAGGACATCGTGATAGTCTTGATAGTAGCTTCTTTGTTTGGTAAATCGTGGCGAGTTGGCCGACACTCGACAGATTTGAATTAGTTAGTGTTAGGATTTGGGATAGCATTGTAAATTGCAAGGCTTAGGATGGTTGGTGGTGGTGTCGAACGGGAGATTAACTCAGGCTTAACGGCTTGTAGCCAATTAATAATTTAAGCTTTGGTAATGT
>JAQFZA010001155.1:0-10531 GCA_034695115.1 Desoria olivacea
TCATATTGTAATACGAAGTCTACAGGGATAGACAATGCCTTACTAAGTTATGTCGTGAATATTTACGAACCTGCAATTTGGTGTGATAAATGCAATTATTATTTATTGAGAATAACCGTTAAACTTTCCAGCCGTGTTGGAAAGTATAAGAGTAAAAAATAACATGTTCTTATTTTGCAACAATTCCGTTCAAATTTCTAAGAGGCATAGTTTGTAGTTGTACTTTCATAGATTTTGTAATTGTAACTAAATATTGTGTTTGTGGATTCTTACCCGAGGTGGGTTCTCACTTGTATTCAAATCCGGTTGTTTGTTTATTTTCTGAAAATATTGAGAAAAAAACCGTAATTACCATTAAGGTTAAGTTTGCTTAAGGTTAAGGCTGCTTTGCTGTAATCAGACTAGACAGTTATTCAAGCCTATCAACCCTATTGTTTGTAGTTTTCTGATGCCTTTGACTTCTATTGTGATCAATTGTAACCCAATACTCTATCGTATTTAGTACGGTATTTGCAATATTTTAGTAGAGGATATTTGTATTTAAAGTGGTGAATTGAGAAAGTTTGACTACCTTTATAAATTCTTTAACTGGTTTGAAAATAAATGTTTGCTGGGCTTGAACTTAAAATGACATGTACCTATATTAATATTTACATCGTTTAGCAAAAAAAAATTCAGGTTTCTGGAAATGTCATGTCAAAAACACCATTTACTATCGAAGGAACAACATTTTTTTAAATGATGAGATTTGAAGAGTCTGCACAATTCCTTTTCTTTACATAATTTAAATTTAAACTTGAATATAAATAAGAACAAATTTAAAACTTAAATTACAAATGTCTTTGATAGCAATTGCTAACTGCTATTGGCATTGTAGTGTCTTTGTAATAACAAAATTTTTAATAAGAATGATAGACAGAATGTGTTCGAATTCTACGGGACTTCAGGGACACAGTTTTTTACAACCAGCTAAGCCTAAAAAGCTTGAAGGACCAGAGCTAACTGATCAAAAACTTATCCAAATTTCCTTTCTTTTGCCCAACGAGTACCTAAGAAAGCTCTCTGACTGACTGCCCATCAATAAGAGCCAATTGAATTGGCTCAATTCCTCCTGTATAAATGATCAACCAACACTGGGATAATGAATTGTGCATTAAATATTCGAAATTCATCAAACTTTCTTCAAAACCTCAGAAAATGTATTTCTTACCTCGCAGTCTCACGATTTACTACTCGCCAAGCTCCCAATTTTTATTTCTTAAATTTCAATTTCAATTCTTACAAATACCGAAGGAAAGGATGTAAGGAAACGTTCGAAAAAATATAGAATTTAGGAACAATTTTGATATCAACTACGATTTGGTTTTGTAAAACTTAATATTAACAAACATACAAATACGAAACCAAGGATTGCGGAAAGCGCAAGTATTACATTCTACACATTTGCACAATATAAACCAACGTTCATCCCGGTCGGCCTACGTGACTACAGTCACATACCAAGAACATTAGTCGACTCAACAAACTGCCAGCCAACAAAGTCCTCGAAATATCTCACATGATGAAACTTAATGGATTTTTTTTTAATTTAGGAGAAAATAAACATCGAAACATTAAGCCGACTTTAACTCCCTTTTACTTAACCCAACGTTTTCAAATGAAGTATAGAAAAATACTTGGGAATCCAGATCCTTCCCGACAGTTCTTTCAGTTACTGATGAAACTACATGAATTCTCTAGAGGGGTTCCCTGAAATACATATGTACTACGGTAGTAGCCTGTATGATGATGCAGCTGTAGCTATTTGTATTGCACCACTACTAAACTTGTCTGGTGTAAATTAACAAAATCAACTCGGCATTTTAAAGTATTGGAAATTTGTTTCCTTATTTAAGTCATCTAAAAATGTATCTAAGAATTAATTTGGTAAGCGTTTACAAACATTTGAAAACCAGTTACTTTTGTTTACAGAACTTTAAAGTTTTAAACATAAACTGAATGATTTGAAACCTTCAAATTATACTTTTAATGTCTGTAAATGATAGAAATATTGAGCCGGATTGTTTCTATTTTTATATAAAAAAGGAACAAGAAATAATCCATGTTCTTAATTCTTTAAAAACATTCATTTTCTGATTAAATTATATAGAGGACACTTATTTAAGAAAATAAATAAGTTTCTTACCTTTAACCACAGTAAAATTGGTTGCGTTTGAATTTTGGGGGACCTAGAAATTTTACAGCAATTTTCTAACTAATTTTTATCTTAGAGTATATAATAATAACACTAAATAAGTTGTAGGTAAGAATATATACTCTAAGATATTTACCATTCAATGTCTAATGATAAATAATGTTAAATACCGTTAATGCCACTGAATCAATCCCATGTCAAACCGACTCAAAACACTGTTCTAGAACATTCCAAATATTAGAGATCGTGACTTCCAGGTGGGGAACCAGTCATTACCAATATATGAGAACATTCTATATCATTGCGGAAGGCCCTGGTAGTTACATTGGACTTTGTATATAAACCCTTTTTCCCCACATCCAACTTCACTTCATACCTAACAAGGGAAGGGAATGGAGCAAAGGAACACAACCTAGAAGCCCACCTTTTATACTCTTCAGTTTTTCATATCAAAGTTTTCAGATAAACAGTTTTTCAAAACCTTTGAACTTTGCCATTTTAAGGGATACAATTCCAAGTTAAACTCGTCGGAAAACCCGGAAACACAATTAAACGGAACCGAAGTCATAAATGTAAGTTATTCCGCTACAACTTCCAAATCAAAATCTTTTCCCGATACATGCCAAATAATTCTTGTGAATATTGGAATTTTAACGAACTGTGTTTAAATTTGATATTTGTAGAACATAATCAGTGACAATGGTTCAGCTTCCACAAACAGCAATATCTTGTTCAAGCATCCAAGACGTTCTTGTGGTCGATGTAGCCCCATCATCATCCCATGGAACTGAAACCTCAACGGGAGCATCTTTATTGTTGGTCCTGTACAACCCTAAGACATCAGTCCCTTCAGTAACTGACATCAGCTCGTCTGCAAGGCAAGAAAGAGCTCTAAGGAAGCACATACTTGAAGGAAGTCACAACTACAACCACAGGTATTTTTCAATCAGTGTGGTGAATAGTTTAAAATCCATTCATCATCTTGAAGTTGATTTAATCATTTGATAATCAACATTATTTTATTTTATTTAAAATATGTTTTCTCCAGGTACAACGGCAACTAATACAAATTGCATTTCGGCTTCTAAATATCAGCATCATTTCCACCATCAATATTTGACGGAAAACCCACAAGTGTGACCTGTAGTTCATCGAAAGGGTTTCGGTGTCCTGGAAAAGTGTAAAAAGGCGAAGCTTATTTAGAGCTTCTTTTAAAATAGTTTAATAAGCGTGAAGTTAAAACCGGTAGTGTATAGTTATAATATGTCAAATATATGTATTTTTAAAATGGTAGATTTTAGCCGTAGATCAAAGATTTATTTATATTTTTACATTTTTTATATTTATATTATCTACTATATTTGTATACTTAAGTGTAAGGTTTCGAAGAATTGTGTTATATTGTATGTATGCAAGTATTGTTGTTGTAGTGGCCAAAAACTAATTAAGGCCCGGAGAACAAACTAGTATCACAATTATGAAATTAACCAGCATGTCTGTGCATTTGCTGTACATACCTTTGAAAGAATAAGATATTTCAATGTTCTATTTGTAGTGTTCAAATCAAACCAATCTCAATGTATATTTTGTTAACATAATAAATACGGTACTTAAAATGAAAACTGAAGTGAACCGAACCGACAAAACCATTTATTTCTGAGACCTGGGACCTTTTAAAGTTGTGGGGTATGAGGCAGTAATGTGATATCTTTTAAGCGTAGTTAATCATTTTATATGTGCATAATATCGAGCAAGTTTATATTCAGATCGAAGCGAAATTAGTAATACAGCTGTATCAGACAGCAGTTCTTAAGTACATACATATGTATGTATGTATTTTTAGTTAGGTTGGAATATTTGCAAATTTCTGAAATCCATTCTGTCTGCAACCCGGGTTTTGTAAATCACACTTCCCACTCCTCAAATCCCATCACAGTGTGATTTAGTGCGAATTTGTGATTTAGTTTGATTTAGTGTGATTTGGGATGTTCCACATATTTAAGCATGCTAAAAGGAAATGTCAGAATTTATGCATGCATAAGATGACTGAAGAATTCGAAAAAAGTTTGCGTCATGCCGAAATTATTTGGAAACTGACACAAAAGGTGCACGTAAAAAGAGGCTGTAAATACCTTTTGCAACTTCCGTCACCTTATTCAATCATCTCTTTAACAAACAGTTGTAATTTAGATAGTAAATGCCCTCTAAATCCCAAAATCACACCTGAAATCAACTGTGATTTGATGGGAAATCACAGTAAATCACATTACGAAATCCCAGTGTGATTATCCCACCCGAAACCCTGTCTGTAACCCAACCTATGGATAAATATGTATAAATCGTCATCAAATCTTAAATTCCAAGACACCCGTTTAATTTTATGTAACTATAGTTTGACTTCAAAAAATATTTTAATCTGAAAAAAAAACGACTCATATGACTAATCCCAGCAGGTTCTAATATAAATTGACACATAGTCCATCAGTGGTCAAATGTCAATAAAAGTAAACAGCTTAGGTGCTAATCCTCTGTTGAGATACCAGAACGGAGAGAATGTCACTAATTAATCAGTTACTCCTTCGTCAAATTTAATCTTCATTCAGCTAAGGAAATGACATCTTCAACTCTTCATGACCCTATGAAGGTTTATTTTATGAAAACCTTTCGGATATGAAAGTTTATCAACATTGCTGATCAACCTGTCACAATAGTTTCCATTCATAGTTTCAAAACTTCAAATCAAACATTTAATGCCTTAAATGATGGAAATAATGAGTAGGGTTGTTATTCTTGTTTTTATTTTGATATTAAAAAAGGATAAAGTAAAAAACAATAAACATTCTTAATTCTTCCTGTAATGATTAAACGAGTTTAGAAAATTGATCTAGAAAATCCTTAGATTTCAGTGACTGGCCTTTGTAAAGACGGAAAAATCGGTTGCCTTTGAAATTAAGGGGAACTCACATTTTTGAAGCAATGTTAATATCGGATAAAATTGAATACCGAGCAATATCATTTTTTACTACTTTAGTGTCTAATGGTATATACCGTTAAATGCCATAAAGACCAAAGACCACCAATAAATACCTTCCAAAAGTATCGTGTCACACCACAGTTCCAGAACTTTCTGTATCTTTGCAGAATGTTCTAGTATTGAATTTAAAAACTATATAAAAGACCCTTCCTCCCGGCATCCAACCTCACTTCATACCGAGCAAGGGAAGGGAGTAGAGAAAGTGTACAAACGTAGAGGTAAGCATAGCCAACCTTTTACACTGAATTCTCCACATAAATTATTTAACCAAGAAAAGATACTAAAAATCTTTAAACCTTCTATTTGTTTGAAAACGCTGTGTAGTGCAGTTCAAATGATAAAATTCCCAGCTAAACTCTTCGGAAAACTCGGACATACAAGTAAACGGAACCGAAGTCATAAAGGTAAGTTGGCTGGCTGCAATTTCTTAATCCAATCCCTTTCCGATTCGAAATAATTCAAACCCGTCCTCTTGTGTATATTGGGATGTTAACAAACTGTGTTTAAATTTGATATTTGCAGAACATATTCAGTAACAATGGTTCAGCTTCCGCAGCCACCAATCGGTGAAGCCGCTGCACACGGAGCTGAAATGCTTCCCGGAGATTCTATTTCAAACATCCAAGACGTTCTTGTGGTCGATGTAACCCCCTCATCCCATAGTACAGACATTCAAACCTCGACAGGGGCATCATTATTGTCGGTCCAGTACAACCCCAAGACTCCTGGCCCCGCAGTAACTGACATCAGTACGTTTGCACGGCAGGATAGAGCTGTAAAAAAGCACATTATGGAAGGAAGCCTCAACTACAATCAGAGGTATTGTTGAAGCAGAGCAGGTTGTATACGTTAAAACGCAACCAATCATCTTGAAATCGATTTAATCATTTGATAATCATCATTATTTTATTTTATTAAAAATGTGTTTTCTCTAGGTACAAAGGCAGCTGATGGGAATTGGATTTCTGCTTCATAATTTCAACAGGATTTCCACAATCAATATTTGATTGAAAAAAATACCAGTGTGACCTGTATATAGTTCATCGAACGGATTTCGTTTTCTTTAAACGGGGAAAAAATTGGAATCAAGCCTAGATTGATTTTAAATTAATGACGTATTTTCGTATTTTGGGTGTAGTGTAACAATATTCATGATAAATATGCAGGTTTTATTGTTATTGTATTTTAATTTAGTTCTAGTCTAATTGAAGCCCTCAGAGCAAACTGTTGTCATATTTGAGGAATTACAGAAACAGTTAACCAGCATGTGTGTGTGCATGCTTTCACCTCAGATTAAGACAACTCACTCTACTATCGTACACGTTCATCCAACCAATCTCATTGTATGTTGAGATTTATTTAACTTAATAAATACGGTATTTAAAACCTCTCAAATCGACCGAACCGACAAGAGAATTTATTAAGAAACAAGGTTGCACCTTTTAAAGTTAGGTATTTTGTAATGAGGCAGTAATTTTATGCACACCAAAGTGTCCATAAAATTGAGAAAATTTAAAGTCCGATTTAGGCGAAATCAGTAATGTAAAATAGTTGGGCTTCAATATGTATACTTTCAATTTAATGCAATTTATTACTTACGAGACACATTGTGGTTTGGAGTATTTACACATTTATCTACATTCTGTTTCTAACCCGAACTTTTGGTCTTTAAGGAGTCTCAAACTATGGTTGGATAAAAAAACATTATTGTAATTTGGAAAATAATCGACTTAAAGAGGCTAAAGTTTTTACAAAAATACTCACACAGTCTCTAAAAATGACTATCAGTGGTCCTGGGTCAAATCAAACTCAACGGTTTAGTTATTGATCCTCAGTTGTAACACCCGAAGGGACAAAATGCTTCTTCATTATTGAATATCCTTCGGTAACTTCAGTTTTCATCCAGGAATGGAAATGTTATGAAGATTGGGAAATTTTGCCAATATTGGTGGTCAAATCGTTCACAATTCACATCATCCTAGCAAAAGAAACCGGCGGATAGATGTCTTAATTGTAAAAAAAAAACAATTACAAATCCAAATCTTGTCGACAATCGTCAATTTTAAAAGTAATTGCGTACTATCGTCTAAAAGACAAAAGGATATTACATATCAATCTCCTGGAAATGAATTGTCGTGTCAAAAATTGTCAGAGAAATTAGGGTAGAATCCTAATAGTTTCGAGAACTTTGCAGACTGCCCTAGAGGTTCCATTGGATTTTGTAACTAAACCTGTTCCCTACACATCCAACTTCAGTTAATATAGACCAAGGAACTGAATGAGTTGAGGCCTTTCCCTCTTGAGCGAGTAGTGAAAAATTCGTGAAACTAAGATATCTGAAACGAATCAACCGTCATACATCAAAATGGAAGGACACTTATTTGTACGACCTAAAGTCCTGTGACCCTTCGGTGTCACTGAAGTTTAATATCGTGTCAAGGAAAAAAGCACCATGGGAATTACCTAATTATAAAATAATTAAAATATGAAGCTTTAGCATGTAATTATTTTCTTTTTGTACTTGTAATCTGGCGAAACTAATTTCCCTTCGAAGATTGGAGCTCAGTAGTTTCATAAGGTATTCCTTGATGAATACTAAGAAACCCTGGCATCCTACTTCCTCCAAGTCAAATGCCGCAAACATAATACTGTGTTTTGGCCTGGAGATGAATGAATTAATTGTTTATCAGGTTTTAGCTAAACCAAATATTTTTTTATCATTAGCAAAATCGGTATTGCATGTCCTTATAATATTCTTTATATTTATGAGGATTGTTTCTCAAACTATTGCCCCCCTAGAAGCCCTGGAAAACTAAAGCAGATCGTACAGGGTCTGGCAGTTCATATACGTCACCAAAAATATGAAAAGGCTTCAAATAATATTGAACTGTGCTAGCCCCTTTAATAATTTATGTTTAACAATACTTATGGGCGCAGGATTTTTAGTAATGGTAAAAACCAACGTTATTACGGCCAAATTAGTTTAGATAATTCCCATGCCACACTGTACTTAGTTTTCCTTTAATTAGTACGGTAGGCCAGTGTTAAATAACTTTCAGCTGTTATTTAGGTGAGGTTTATGACTCGTTTTTTAAAGTTCACGTGGAATTGAAAAGAACTCTCATGAATCTGCTGGAAGGAAAATATCACAGAAAGGTCAATAAAACCTGCAAGAATATATGTTGCTCTCAATGGCTTTCGACTGTTCATCGGGAAAAGGTGTACATTATGTAGATATTTTAGTGCCATCGTTAACTATACCATTACTGCCTTGCTATCAATTCCGGTACACAAATTATGCTACGGTAATTATACCATATAAGTAACGAAATTATCAATCAAATTAGGCAAGCTAATAATTAAAACAGTCGATATAGGTTGGCTAAACATCACTGAATCAAAAGTCATAGAAAATTGTATACTAGGCTAGTGGTTGAACAAAAAAGCAATTTTTGTTACTTGTAATTGATATATATGATATACGCTGAGTATAATAAAATCATTATTATTATTATTATTATTATATCCAAGGTGATTTAACGGTTAGCGTAGAGAGCTCTACGCTGACCGTTAAATTACCTTGGATATATCCTAGCAAGAATCCGTTAAATAAATTAAATGTCTTCTATATAGTAGACAAAGGACTTCGAATTGATTATAAGTTCGCCGATATTTTGGAAAATATCAACCAGGCCTACGTTTTACGTTTTGAACTTTGAATTATTGGCAGCAGTGAATGACAAAGTAAAGGCAAAAAACATATTAGACTAATGTAATTGGTTTGATATGAGGACGTTTTGGTTTTTGTTAAAGAAGTTATGACTATAAGACACAAGCTAATATAGTTTAATATTGTACCAAATTGTGACGTGTAGTCTACCCCATATTATATAACTTCGATGTTTGTAAGGGTTAAGGCCATATCAATCCTGAATAATGCATGCATACATACATAAAACTAAAGTAATTAATGTAGGTTAACAATTTTATTAATAATTTATAAATTACGTTACGTACATAAAGCTTAAGATACGAATTGATTTGTTCCCATTTATCTTCAAAAGTTCTTCACAGATATAATTCTTACGATTTTTTACTTAAAGCTGACAGTTCAATTTAATAAATGTATAATACAAGGTTAGGATTTGGATAAATGTTACAAGCATTGTATGGCTGCAATGTAAAAACATTCAAAAATTGTGAATTCCAAATAAGATAAGATAAGAACACGAGAATAACATTTATCCACCATGGCCATCTCCCAACATGAGAGTTTGAGGAAATCTTAAATCCGGGCATTCACAAAACGACTCCGACGAAATGAAACTAAAAGTGAAATGTAACCTTTACTTGAAGATAATAAAAATTCAAATCCGCCAAGAAACTTTGAAAATACATGAAATCAAATTACCCAAATCGTACCAATAGAATAATCGACGTAAACATAACATTACTTTTTACACAAGAAATTCTTTACTTTCTTCAAATTCAACATTTATGTTTTGCTTATCAAAATCAGTCTTAGAATTGGAAAGTGTCGGAAGTACTTTGGAAATGGAATTTACAAATTGACTTTATAATTTACATGGAAATGAAAGACGAAATGTCAGAGATTACATTTCACATAAAAAATAAACTGAATTCTCATTACAATACTTTACACACTGGAATAGAACTTCATGGGCTATAGCCCAGAAACCCGAGAATGACATTAATCCACTATTGCCATCGCCCAACATGAGAATTTAAGGAAAACTTAAATCCGGACATTGAAATTCACAAAACGACTCCTTTCTCCATTACACGAGGTTTGGCATTCTCCCCACAAATCCCGGCATTCTAATGTTTCTTGGCTTCTTTGATTCTTCTCAAATTTACAAGTTTTAATAATAATTCAATTTATGCCATGGAAGCTGAACATACGAAATTCATCATTAAAATGACCCTGTTGACCAAGTGTTTTAACACACAACCAACACACCACCACTATTTGTATTATTTCATCCAACTTCATTAATTCCACCCAGGAGAGTTGAGCATTGGTTCCAAAACGGGAATTTACGAAACCCCATATGTGCGCGCTATAACACTAGAATATTTTGTCGTCTTTTTTTGCTTTAGTCTTTTAATTTTACATTTTGATCGATAAAAATTGTTGAAATTATTCATTGACTTGCTACATAAAGCAACACAGGAAAAAAAGTTGTTTGGGGTAAACCTCTCGCATAATATGGTTTTATAAGTATCTACTTAAAGACAGTTTTCCTATTCTAAATATTATTCCTTGTACATACTATAGTAGT
>JAQFZA010001156.1:0-10513 GCA_034695115.1 Desoria olivacea
CCGATTACACTTTAGATGGTACCAGAGACTAACACCTACCTGCGAGGCCCGGCACGGGCCTGTGGGCCCGCTAGTAATTCGATAGTTGGACGTTGGAGTAAAGGAAATCAGTTCAATTAGACGGATTAGCTTCGATAGCAAAATTCAAAAGCTCTTCCAGTTACAAATGAACTTTGGTCAGCTTCGGACTTGACTTTTTGGAAGTCAGTTCCTTTGCGGCTGAAAATATTTTTTCAATAGCTAAATAAATACATCAATAACATACATATGAATTCAGTGCATCAAGGAATCCCTAAGATGGGTCAGAAGCTCCAGTTGAGATGCTTAACGACTATTAAGGGAAATTAATTACGGAGAAACGGAGAGAATGGAACTTATCTCTCCGGTATTTTTGTTCAGGAGCATTCCCTAAGTTGGACTGCCAAGTAGCTAAACAAACTCAATTAAGAAAACCAGCAATTCCTCACTGGATGCTCATCTTCAGCCACTTTTGTAAAAAAAATTATGTCAGGTTTACAATAGAAAAAAAGAAGAATCGGTCCAATTAGTTTGGAAAATAATTTATATGCCAAAATGTAAACATCACATTTAAAACTATCAAATATGACATGACAAAACGGGGCTGAATTTCTTCAGATTTCCATTCTAATTTAGACCGTCAAAATCAACATCTGACTTTCTGAATCGAAATATGACCTATCTACAGAAAACGTTAGAAAACCAGAATCTAGAACTGAAGGCTTGAAATGGCTTCAAAGACTAGAAGTACAGTAAGCCCTCCTTTTACGGACACTCGAGTATGCGAACAATTGTTTCCAGACAAAAAAATCCATATTTTTAAAAGCACCACTTTTTATGAATATCTCGCAATTCCGAACAATTTTCCCAGCTATTCGTGTTCATTAAAAAAAGAGTTAACTGTATTTACGAGGAAAAAACAATTCTCGAAGTCCTCTCAAAGTGGCAGTGAGTTAGATGAGTGAATACGATTTTTTTTCGAAATGATTTAACACGATCTCTTTGTCATTTGACAAGTACAATCGGCTATTGAATTCCTCCCGGTGTCAGCTTCTGACGGAATCAACCAGTCCTTCATAAGAGACGCTGACATTTAAAAAGATGAGGAGGAGAGGCAGGTGAGAAATGATAATTTGTCAACGGAAATGGAGGAGTGGGAATTTCATTGAATTACGGAGGTGTCATGAATCTCTGCCCTCGTCCAGCAGGACTTGTCCACATTATCTCCCATAATGCCCCCACTGTCAGATTCCTTAGTAATCATAATTATAAATCAGTTATGCCAGGAGACTCGGGAACATTCCATTTAATTTCCCCTCTCCATTTATTTATTTTATTCACTCGCTTTCTCTCCCTTCTGAACTGAGGGAAGCACTTTCCCAGCCTGCACAACAAAACCTTTCATCCATTCTCCAATCCCTTGAAATCATACCAAACGAACAAGAATATGAAGAACTACCTTTCAGGTCCAAAGTAATCTTTCCAAACTTGTTCAAGGCCCAAATTCCATTCAATTCCTCAACTTTCCACTCTATCCATATTACCAGATAGTTTATTACTAGCTTACTTACTTACCACTGCCAGGGACAGCTCGTACATACTTCTAAATATGACTGACTTCAATCACGGCCCATCCATATGTGTTCAGAAGCAGAAGTTCCAGAGGACTTAAAGCAGTTAGTGAGTTTTCATGAGTACACTTTGAAATTTTAAAAGCCTAAAATCAATAATTTCTTAAAAACTGGTAGTTGTAATAACGACTTTTAATGGTTTAAATGATATAAAACAGTTCAGGAAATTAATTGTTGATTTTAACAATACCCTGGTCAGAAACAAAAGAAGTCTTTGGACTGATTGCCTCACCTTTGATATTGAATCCCCCAATGAACCATCGGTCCAACCCCTCGACTCGAAAAAGTTTCCATCAGAAGTGTGATCAAGGATGTCTTGTCAAATGCCAAGAAGCCTTGGTGCTAGAATTATGAGATATGACTGAATGAAATATGTTAAATAAGCTCAAACTGTAGAGACTATTGAACTGTTCTGCTGAATTCGGAGAAATATCCTCCCTTGTGCAGATCAACAATACAAAGTGCATTGACATTCGTTTGAATCGTTCTATATTTCTATAATGTTCAAACCCTATGAACAAATAAATAGGCTGGCTTAGTCGTGAGAAAACCCGTTTGAATTATGTTTCTGTAGTTTAAAGTTATTTGAAAATATAAGTTTCATTTTAAATTTTTCTACCATTTACCACAAGACTCTGATTTTCATCAATAATGTTGACTGCAGGTTGAAGGGTTGAAACTGCGTTTTTTTTAATGCAACTGTAGAAATTTAGAATAAAACTCCAATACTTCCAGTATTTGAATTGTTTTGCTTTAGAATCAAAAGGACACGATGTAACAAGAAATGATAAGATCTAACTTGCTCGGAATACGATACATTTGTGATTGCTACTGATTTATTATGTTAAAACAAGAGAAATGAATTGCATTTTGGCTTTCAGAGACTTGTGACACAGACGTGAGGGAGTAAAAAGGATGTCCCCTGTGTAGAGGTGGAGGGGACTTGGTGGACGAGGCCAGTGGTTGCCATCCGAGGATGAGACGAGTGCCCTGAAGAATGGACGTGAGGATAGGCGTGTCGTTGAAGGAAGGGGGTGTGGAGGATGAAGACTCCTCGGACCCTGCCCTGGGGGACATGGACACCCCAGACACGGGGACCCAGCTGTCCACCAAGGGCCCTAACAGCCAGACCAGCCAGGACTACCCAGATGAGCAGCCCGTTGTCGTTGTTGTTCTCCCTCTTGTCATTGTTGAAGAGGAACGGGAGACGTGGGAGAAGAAGGTCGACTTCCTCCTGTCTGTCATCGGATTTGCTGTGGACTTGGCCAACGTCTGGAGATTCCCGTATCTTTGCTATAAGAACGGTGGAGGTAACTCTTATGGAAACTTTTTTAATTCATCCGTTTGTAGCAAACACGTACAAAGGCACTTCTCTGCTTTCAAATTAAAAAATTGTGGCCTCCAACTTGTTGGAGTTTTGACCGGCTAATTAAGGATCGTAAGGTTTTGAGGGAAAATACGTTGCCATTTATCATATCGTAGAACTGGAAGTGTATGCGAGCTAAACCATAACAAATCCCGCAAAGTCCTACAAAATCACAGTTAATCGGAGTAAATCCCAGCGTGCTGGGACCTATACTGTAGATGTGGTTTCGAAAAGATACCTCCATCCCTGAAGACATCACCTCAAGTATAAGGCAGATAACAGTATGTACTCTAGAGCTGGACATTTATGTTAGCACAAAGCATGTGAGAATTGAAAGGGAAGCCGGTTGGAACTTTTTAAAAGCTGAGGATAAAGCAGATTCTGGATGCATGTTTTGGGCTGGGAGTTGCAGACGAAGTGCGAGGAAGTCCCTCTAGATTTAAATTAGTTGTATTTTCCATACTTTCCCTGAGATCTTGTGGTTGTTGAAATGTTTTCAAATGAACTTTCAACTTTTCCGACTTCATTTTTCATAGAAAATGTGTAAATAAGTTTTCATGGGCCTACATGTGAATACATGAAGTTAAGTGGAAGAGTGGTTGGTGGGTCTATCCATCATTTTGGACTTTTCTCCCTTCTCTCTCCAAAGCCTCCAATCAACATGTCTTGGCTTAATCACTTCATTTACTTCTAGAGTAACCTCATTCTACCTACATTCCAACATCCACTTTAAAGTCACTTTAACGACTGGTAAAATACACTGGAATAAACCGGCATGTTTTAAATCCCACTTTTCGGCACCATCCAAACCGTTCCATTCCTTTAGAACTGCACAACCCGGCATGAAATTGCATAACCTGGCAAATTTCGACCACGTCCAATTTCCACAAACAGCATTTCATACCAGAGAGATGGACTTTTTAAAGGGGACGGTGGCATTTTACATCAACAGAAGCCAAGCCACATGATGCATCTCCTTAGCCGAAATAAATCCACATTCTAAATTGTTGTTGTAGGAAAAGCGAGTCAAATTTTCAATTTCGGTTCACCTCAACTTCCTTCAAAGTCCTTCCCTGCATTTCCAGTCCTCTTGTAACGGACTAATAAAAAAAGTTGAGAGGATTTAATTTGAAATTGTAAATGTAATGTTGAGCGGAGAGAGGGACGTGTGTGTCCCTGTGTAAAATGTACAAAGGGTAGTGAAGAAGGTTGATGGGAATGGAGGAATATTGGTAAAGGCATGAGGAGTATCCGATTCCTCATTCCCTTTGATTTATATTATTTGGAGGTGGCTGAGGTAATCGGATCCCCTTGGTCCATACGTGTCCTCCTATGGGATTGAAGTTTCCTGGCCTTCTTGAATGGCCTAATGAAGCTGTGCGGGATGTATTTTGTTTAATATCCTCCTTTGTATTGGACTATTGGGAGCCTAGGAGGAGATGAATTTTATTTCCGTCCTCAGCAGTCAAGTCCGGAAATCCAGTTGGGCAAATACTGACACTACTACTGGCAGGGAGATGCTGGAAGATGTTGGGAATGTTGAGACATGGAGGTTACTTCTGCTCTAGTTCGGCATCTCCCAACATTTCCTAACTTACCTGATGCAATGTCCTCCCTTCTTCTTCAAACTTCCTTTAAGCCCGTCCTTCTTCAATCATCCCAAAAGTTGTCTTCTTTTAATCTGCTTCCAATTCAATGACCAGATTCTGTCCACTATCCCAGCCTCAACCTCAGCCCAAGCCATTTAGTCACATTTCCCAGGAATACACACCACCGCTCCCCTCCACTCCAACCTTAATATTATTATGCCTTGTCAATTTAAATTTGCATCTCCGATTCCGACGTAGTTTAATTTGTTTTTATATGGATGATTTTTACCGGCGGTCCAGGAACTCAGGTCCGTAAGGAGTAAAACTGGCTCCATAAAAATCAGACGATTCGCCCAACGTGTCCACAAGGAAAAATATTCTTTCTAATAGGTTGGTATTCATTCAACCCTGTTAGAAAGAATCATAAAACAAAAATCAGGGAGGCATGTAATGTTAGTAATCATCATCATTCCCTAGTATTCATAGGTACTAACCAAGGCACGTCGAGCTTTATCATGGATAGGTAACGGCATCCGAAACTATTTGGACACTTTTTTACGTTTCAAAAAAATGAGAAAAGTCCATCCATGACAACACAAGGAAGAATTTTGAAAGTAAATAATTTATGGGTACAAGTTTCGCATTTCAAATTGGAAAACCAAATTTGCCTCTTGTATTCGTCCCCTGCCAATATTTTGCAAAATCTAGTTGTCATTGGAGATTTTAAAATTTGCACGAACCGCTTGGCAAAACATTTGCAAGTGACAATTACCATTGGCGAAAAATTGCGAATGGGAAAAAATGCAGTTGCAAAATTTCATTCATAAATATTTGAGAATGCTCATTCATAGTTTACTAATTTACTACGAGACTTACCTCTTGGCGACGCGTCGCCAGCAGAAAACAAAGCTTGTTATTTTTTTAAATCCTCCTTATGTCGCTACCTTACCATGACAAAACTTTACGTGCTTTGGGTACTAACATCTTTGTAATCAATGGATGTCGTTATGGATACTAAAGTTCAAATTGTCCAAGCATCACATAATTTTGGAATCCTTTTTGTATGAATTTTCTGTAACTTGTTTTTTGCCTAAACGAGCAAATATTATGAATAATGCATATTATATTTGGTAAAATTTTAAAAGCAGGCAGTTAGACATTTCAGCATGTCAATGCAGACTTTTTTATTCTGCAAATTTTAAAAAGGATTTGGAAATTACCATTGTGGTTATGGTTACTGGTGATGCTTATTACGAAACGGAACCTCACCACCAGAAACCGAGTGTACATCATCACAATGGAAATTACTGAGACTCCTGGGCTAACAATTCTTGAAATCTGTATGCAAGACGTCTGCATTAGAAAATGAGAATGGCCGAAGTTGCATACATGATTTAAAGTCGTGTTCTCTGCATTCAAAGAGTCGTCCAGGAATGTGTTGGTTGTCAGCTACGGAAATTAATGTTGAGTTTGATTTACAGGTGCTTTCCTAATTCCATACGTGACGATGTTGTTAATCGGTGGGATTCCCTTGTTCTACATGGAGCTGGCTTTAGGACAATACAATCGAAAAGGGGCCATCACCTGCTGGGGTAGGCTCGTCCCTCTCTTCAAAGGTCAGTTCAACCCCCTCCATTTATTAATTATTAAACTTGGTACATTTAGAATCCTTGACGTATGGAAGGCTAACCGGTAAAAGAATAGAGGAATGAGATAGTGACCATATTTACCATTAAGGGATTAAATGGGTCTTGATTATTTGGAAAGTCGGCGAAGCAGTTTATAATTTTCATTCCCTCGTCACTCTGGGTTGAAATCCTTTCGGACTGTCCATAAGCAACGCATTCCTCTTAACCATCTGCCAAGGGGTATGGCTTTGAAAAAGAATTCCCTAATCTGCAGAAATCTCACATTGTAAAAACTCGGCCTCCACCACCCATGTTTCCGGTTTGCACAGACCTTGAGATATTCTACTGACGATGGCCAAATCTTTAGCTTCATAAGAAGAGTTGAGTTTCATTCAAAGGACAGTGAAGGATACCGCTGATTTCTACATACTTGTGCCGGTGTGGTTGATGGACAGTCCGTCCTCAGCTCAAGAGAAAGCGTGATGGCTAATGGATGACAGTGGACGGAAGTTGACTTATCCCTGGGAGTTGGTGGTGAAGTCTCAAAGTGGCTGTCCCATGTCCTGGATACCCCACATTCCGCCCAGCCGTTTAAACTCAAGAGGGATGAGTCAATAAAATAGCCTCAATGGTCTCAAAGGCCCTCTTTAACCGTTTATCCCAGCAGATTTCGATAGATCTCCAGTGTCCAGCCAGCCTCTTCAATTCCGTTCAGGCTAAACCCTCTCCTACTTCATATATTAGACCGCATTATGTTTCAGCTTCTCTACTATCCCTTCCCCTATACCGGTTGTCAAGGGAGATTCGATTGTAGAAACGGTCCGGTTCCTCCAGAGTTACTTTAGAGCATACATTACGACCCTTCTTGTTATTTTAGGTGATTAGGTTTTCTGGAGAGGAGATGGAATGGGGAATTCGGATTCCTGATCATTTGGAGATAGTTCGTCTATTCATGTCCGTCTTGCTCTGTCTTGATATGCAAATGATATTATTATTATGTGATGGATACGTAAGTCCTGTATTGGCATTGGCTCCGTACTCCTCCCTTGGGAATGAATATTATTAGGAGGAGAATATTGATGTCTGACTGACTGGAGGTATTAGAGGCCAGGGCAGGCAGGCAGGGCACTTGTTTAGTCTCGGGTCTTCTGCTGAGACATACTGCTTTTGTGCTCAGGGAGGGTGCAGACGGGACAGGGCTGGTGAAGGACGGAGATAGCGGGTAGGCCGGGTAGCCTTGTTGGGCCTGGATGTCCCGGCTGGTCGTAATGGCCCATATATAAAAGAGATTGACGGAAGCAGGAAACGGTAGGGCTCTTCTGAAGGCTTTTATCCCCTCCTGTTCATTAGATTCACATCAGAGAGTCAGAGCCTCTGCCTTATAAAAACTTATAATGGCTGACTAATGTACCGTGAAGAAAGGGAACAATTCCTCCTTGTCCTTAAATTCACATTTCCACTCAACTGAGCCTCATTTTACAACCACTTACTCTCATTATTATTGGTCTATATGGGGGCTATAAGGGGTGATAAGGGGATATGTATGGGGGATAGGGGATAATGTAAGGCCCATCCATCAGGAAGAATACATACTGCCCACTTATCTGAACATATCTGAACATATCTGGCGCGATAAGCATCGATAAGTACACGTAGGACTGCAGCCAATGCACCATCAACCACCACTTACGTTTCCAGCAACACCGTCCGTCCGTCCGTCTGTCCGCAATCTGTTGCACCGACCACCACCAGACCCAGACTCGCTCCATGTCCTCTCAATCCCCTTCTTCGACCTTCTCTACTATGTGTCGGGCTTAGCAAGTATGTACCACTAACCTTTATGAAGCTGTGGGGATCTCCGATGCTCCATTCAACGTGATTTGGGACTGACAATTCATCTCCACCTTCCTAAGCCAATTAATTGAGCATGATTCCATTATCAAATTATCTTTAAATTAATCTTGAGGGGATACATTACATCTGCACAGAGTTTTGATGAGAGGTGGACCCTTAATACCGAAAATTACGACTTTAGGAAGTTTGCTGGTGGCTGTTAATGATGTATGCAACTGGGTGTACGCATTGCCTAAAACCTGATGGGGATGACACAGGTCCCCCGGTCAGTAATCAGTAATACCAAACCTGTAAACGCTGGCGATGGAAGCGTAAACTCAACCTTCTATCATGTTATTCAGGTTTCGTAGTAAAGGGGGAAAAAGATCGGTGTGCTTCTAGGTTTACAGAATCTTTCAGAATGTGTAACTCAAATCCCCTTTCGAAAACAATGTATTGGTCAAGCTAATCAGTTGGCGAGAATATACATATAATTCCAATGGTCAATAACCTTATGCCCCCAGAATTCATCCCGGCCGATGTTTTGAGGATGTGTATTACATCCAGGGACCAATAATTGACCCAATTCTATCCATTTCTGGAATTTCATGAACGACTCTCAAATACAAGTGAATTGAATACAATTTAATATCAGCTTATCAAAGGAGAGTTATTGGAAGAGGTGTGGAAGCGAATGTAGCTTCCAGAGTCGGTTGGGATTCTTCCGCTTAGATGTGGATAATAATATTACATAGGAAAGTGGAAGGTAGGCTGAATAGGAATGTAAGTAAGTTTGGAGGATCAGATAGTGAGAGTGAAGTGAAGCTGTTATGTTGGCCTGATGAGAGACATATGACAGTTGGCCTGTGCCTGTCTGGGTCGCCGAGCTTCAAGTCCTGCCCAAGTTGGACTCTAACCTAATTTATGTCCAAATGCTCCCCTTTCATCTGAGACAATAGAGTGATTTTGAAAATTAAATTGAGCTCTGGAGGAGTCTCTTACACTCTCCTGTAGATTACAGTTCAGCAGGACCATCCACTTAGTCCGTGGGGACTATTCTGTCAGTCGGGACACGCTGCTGTTCTTCTGGGAAACGGGCCGTCCACCTCGTCCCCGTTGCACCATCCTCTCGGACGGAAAGGGAGTAAGTCCATTTACTGCCGTCGTTGACAAGCTGAAGACGGAAGTTCCTGTAACCTATCAACACTATCAACTCTATCAACTCTCCTCCTAATTTAAATTGATGGAGGCCTCATCCTGTGAATTGCCATCCGGTCACCTCATCGCTCTTTTATCAATTCAATCAACTCTGTCCTCCCATCCTCACATTATTTCTTCCTTCAAATATTCAAAGGAACAGGAGCCTTGATATTAGGTTCAGCACTTTCCATCCCAAACCTTTCACAACGATCCTGGCCATGAAACCAAGCCGAAACACCAGGATTTTTAAACCAACCTGTTTCCCCAGCAATACAGGTGTAAGACCAGAAACGTAGCTTTACTTTAACAGGTGTCCCGAAACGGCATAAGGTTGCGGGTTGCCATGGAAATAGGGTCCCTGTCATAGGGCTTGTGGTATTTAACCATTTAGCCTATGAAGATGATGGACGAATAGAAATGTATTCTATACCCTCCCTCATCAATGGGTTGACCGTAGTTGATAATTTATAGTTTCAGGTATGGAATTTATGTGACGTTGTTGTATTTTTTTGCAGGTATCGGGTACACGGTTGCCCTCATTGCATTCTATGTTGATTTTTACTACAACGTAATTATCGCCTGGGCCCTTCGCTTCTTTATTGCCTCCTTCACGATGGACCAACTCCCCTGGACGAACTGCGGGAACGAGTGGAACACCGAGGCCTGCAAGCCGGTAAGTCAAAAACACCCAACCAGCCCCGTCACGAACTTATGATTAATTGACCTTCATGAACATTCATCTCTACTCATTGCCCAGTAATAAAAACTGTTTTGTGACAGATTGAGGTGTCCGGTCTTTCGAACGGCCCTGAGGGCCCTGGGAACTACAACCTCACGTCCTTCTTCAACTTCACGTCGTCAGCAGAAGATGAAGGATTAGGTTTTAATGGGACGGAGATTCACGAGGACAACAAGACCTCCTCCGCCTCAGAATATTTTCAGTAAGGAATATTGTGTACTTCTTTCCTACTGATTGAATTCTCTGCAAGTAACGGTCCTTAAAAAAACTAGTCATCTCGTACTGCATCTACAGCGGGTCGGTTCATTCTGCCAGGTGTATTCATAAGGCCTTGCTTCATTTCATTTAAGGCCTTGCCTTATAAAGAATTAATTTGTTTGAAAATCCTCAATTCCCATTTTGATGACACTTTTTACACGTTTTCAATGTAACTACAGTAAACCCTCTTTTTACGACCCCTCTTTTTGCGACCCCCTCCAGATCCGACCACATTTTGGTCCAGATAAAAA
>JAQFZA010001157.1:0-10512 GCA_034695115.1 Desoria olivacea
ACGATTATACGAGATTAAATCAATCACTTCAAGTGCGTAGGATGCTTGGCTGAAATTGAAATTGTATGCTGGAGGACAAAACCTCTTTTCGATACATTACTTTCCATAATATTATTAACATTTGTTTACCCTCGCGCGATCCACCATTCGTATTCGTGGGTATTGACGGTTGCATGGAAAGTTAATGTCAAATGTCATCGATATTTTTCATTCATATCAACGAATGTCTCACAACACAGGTTGATTAAAATACGTGTAACTGGATTCGATAATAAGAACCTTGTACCATTTTCTTACGTACCGTTAAATGCAATAACATTGAGTTGAGGCATAACACAATTTATGCAACAAGTAGAAGTAAAATAATCCACCTTTTGATTTTCTTCAAGCCAAATCAGAAATAGATATTAATATGTTACACAAAAATATTGACCAATTGTTAAATTAAAAATCTATATTGATAGCTTTGGGTACATCGTACTAGTAAAGCTTAGTTTGTAATCAACTTGACCCTCATCATTCGGTTCTACCGCAAAGTATGTCTTTTTGGGTTTGTTAAAAGTGCTTGGGATTTTCTGATGATGAAATATTGGTAAAACTGCTCTTTTGATACGATCATACAAAAGATTTGCCCGATTTAGATCCCTTATTCAAAAATTTGAATCATTAAGTCAAGGTCAAGAAGGTCATAAAATAATTTAATTTAGTCTTCTAAATCAGTTGTTCGCAAACTACCGAATCAACTCCTAATCCAATTTTTATGCAGAAAAAAATTAGCCGATCGGACTTGTTATTGGTTGCACTGAAGAGACTTGTTCTATTCAATCTAGATAGCGATTATCCTTGACTTTGACCACTGCTTTGTCAATGACATTAATCATATTAGTTACAAAGTTGCTAAACATCCAACGTCCCTCGTCTCCGTCATCTGCCTCACATCTCAGTTAATAGTTTGCAATTAATACCTAGTAAGAATCAAGGGAAGTAAGCGTTATCCTTAACTTTAAATTTTAAACAGCAAAAATGATGGAATAGTACAGACGGCTTGACCTAGGGCATTTGATAATTTTGCTACGTGACTGTAGCTAGCTTGAACTAGTCGTACAATTAGCTTAGAAAATATGACCATGACTTGCCTCAACTAAAATCTTGTTTGTTGAAGATTAATGCTAAGAGTTTAAGAGATTGACCTGCCATCGGCCATCAGATAAATTTAACATTCGATTCCCTGGAAGGATTATGTACGGGGATGTTTTGTCGTTTCAAAATATTCTGATTTAATTTTGCCATATTCTACTATTTCTTCTGCTCTTGCTTACTTCAATCCATTGCAGAATACTTTAGGCATGTATGTATTCTACAGAGAAGAACAGTAAAGGCAGAAGCTAAGAGATAACGAATTATTTTGGTTGGATCAAAGGGCTGCGTTTGAAGTTGAACAAGCCGTCCTGTATTCTAAAGTTTGTGAAACTTATGCTGAGTAAATGCGAAATTAATAAGCGAGAGAAGGCTCGCCATGTCATACGAGTAAAAAATAAGTTAATAAAAATGATAAAATGGATGATTTGGTCACTTTGGGTGAGTTGTTATTCGTTTTTCATACAAACTAGGCTGAGATGAAAAGCAGGGTATTGGACGTTAAGATAATGATCCGGAATCCACAACGTGAACATCTGATTGCTGCCCAGCCCAGTCCATTACAAACTGTTTGATAATGTTGAAAGTAGAGCTAATGGATGCAGATTGTTTGTGAATCTTCCTTCACTGTTTTGTACTTTATACATGCGGACATCAGCTACTGAAATTCTGTATTTCAATATTTCTGCTTGCATAGCTATAAATCTTCATATAACGTATCATCCAAGATGATTCGTTCCATGCGTGTATGACTTGTATTTTCTGGAGGTCCTATATACTTTCCCTAAATAGCCTTTGCCTTGACCTGACTGATGAGTAAACTAAGTTGTATTCATAATTATGGAATATATTTTGATTCAAAATGTAAAAATCTGGTTATTAGCTCGCCTATATAATAGGCATTAGAGCCTATTTTTAATACATTCCACATTCCATGATAAAGAACGGAAGTCGATGAAACTATATTGTGGTCAAAACTCAACGTTGTCTGGATAAAATTAAAGTTCTGTCATGCCATCGGTAACACGATACCACCACGTCATCATCGTGGTATATACTGCTTGTATGTATTTCATGTTACCTTGTCCAAGACCCGAAACCGATAAGACGAAATAAAAAAGGTAACCTGATTAATGATTGAGTATTGACGATTATACCATTTGTCCAAATTAGGGGTGTTATTGTAATAAAAGATAAAGGATTGAAATTAAAGCCTGGCTCATTCCCAGCTTTACTTCCTGTAACAGAAATGAATGAATGTAGGTTCGACCACGACATGCATCAAGAATAATCTCATGAAGTAAATATCCATGAAGAAGGCCATGGCATATTTGGAATGAGCCCTTACAAAGTCACATATACATAGGTCTTGGCTATGGCCATGAATATATTGTCGTTACACTATTCATAGATTGAATTTCAGACGACGGCGTTCCGAAACTTCGTCATATTTCCACTTGCAACTACCCAAACTAGAAATCGTCAGACAAAACTTACAAACACCACAGCGACATTTAAATAGTCACAACTTCTTGGTACTACATAGTTCAACTCAAAACAATAACAAAAGCGTTCTAACTCTGGATTCTGATGACGACAAATAATAAGCATTAGGCTAGGAAGGCTAGACTTGTACTTTCCAGTTCTAACTGGAACTAGGAAACCCCTTTAACTAGTAGAAACCAGGCGCATTTTCATCAACGGTGCATTCAAAGTATAAAAAAGGTTTAATAAATCCTACATGATGAATTTTTGTAATTAAATGTTCACATCAAATCTTATGTAATGATTTTAGGAGATGTCAATATGGTGAACAAGAATCAACAGCTTTCAAGCGCCTATGTATGACAATCAATGATGAATGACGTTAAGTGATCGCTTATCAAGAAGTCTAAATTAAGAGATACAATTCAAGAGAATAGAGTCAACTCTCGATACAAGTAGACAAGTAAGTGTACATTTCTTAGTTGCTTATAAGGATGAGTGTCATTAAATAAATATGAAATTAAATGGTATAATTTGTTAGCCATTATTTCAAAGGTCCTTAAAACCGAGTCGCTTATAACATACTTTACTGTAAAACAGAATTTTCCCATTTTGTATGAAATACAAGGAATTGATGTATTGAAGTCTATCCAATAAATTAAATAAGAAACTGGACACCAACATCGCCACCAAGAAGAGTAATAGTAGATACAAGTAAGGGGGTATAATATTCATATGTAAAGGTTTAAGCATTCAATATCATTTCGAACTTTGAACCCTTGGCCAAGCTGTATGCAATGTGTGATGTCCCAAATGACATGACATTACACTGTACTCTTGTCCTCATTCCTAATTCATATCATCATTAGTTTTTTTATCCTCATCTTCTCCTTTATAAGATCCTTTACCCTGTCTTAAGTCAGTTCATTTAGTCTACAGATCTGCTGGAACTTGTGTAAATTTCCAAACACATCCTTCGCAAAATTAATAATATTTTTATCACCTTGCAGTAACAAATTTTTTCTGAAAACTTTTCCTTCCTATTTGAAACGGACGAAGCTTCATAAGCACTCGGGGTACTTGTACAAACAGTCGTAGTATTGCTGACCGTGAATATAAGATTGTTGATTGTGTATAGATTCTGGGGTGACTTATATAAATGTCCCCCTAAACTTGTTTAGAAGTTACCACACCAATCAGTAACATATTGTTAGTTAAGATTTATCCAATTGATCTCTGTGTATGGGAAGGAGTTTATAAGCCCTGGAAAATTTTCCAACCAGTTACAACTCTGTTGACTACTTAATTACTGTTAAAGACTTCATTGCCAAAATTCCGCCTATCAAGGGTAACCCACATCATGTTTCTCGACGGGGATCGGTGTGAGCTCAAATCAATTCTTGAGAATAAAAAACTGACTGTAACAAATCATCTGGAAGTTGACATTGTCAGCCTCAATAATATCACCAACATTACAGGAGTCCTCAGACGTACATTAATGTCTGAAATCGTCTCACCTGTCAACCAGGCTGACTTCTCTAATCAAATAACAATCCGAGTGTCTCATCTTATGAGATGACTTATATTTCCCAACGTGGAAATTCTACGTTAGATCTTTTTAATAATTCCGGGTATTCGCAATTGTTAAGTATAGTCTATTCTGTAGATTTACTAATTTACTATTTGTTCTTTTAACGTGTTTAACAACGACACCAAACCAACGGCATATTTTAGCATTGTAGTACTTAAGTTACATTCAATTCAGGCTTAAATCCAAGATTATCAAAATTGTGTTTTAAATCTTTTTCTCAGTGAACAAATCTGGTTTCCTCTTTGCTACTCTTAAAAGTATAATAATAGACTTAAATTGTACTTGAGACTACACGTAATACCTACTTAAATAGAATATTATTATTGAACACAATTCTTCAATACATCCTAAGTTATTGTTAATTAGTATAAGTGTCAAATTCGTTCATCATGGCTTTGGATTTCATTGCCGGATGTATGGGAGGTAAGACACTGTTTATTTTTTTTGTTTCAATTCCCTAAAAGTTATTGCACTTACAGAATTTTTAAGACGTTACTGTTTTTTGTATTGTAGGAGGTGCTGGGGTAATTGTAGGCCATCCTCTGGACACCGTGAAAGTAAGTTTGGCAAGGTTCATGTACTGTCATTTACCATGCAAATAATATTGGCAAAGCTTGAATGGGCTACCATAATCGTATTCCGAATGGTAATCATTTTGTCTCAAATGGCCTCGCAAACTAATCGTACTGGCTCAAATGATCGTTAACTTATTGGGACTTTAGACTTTTGTCTGTTAGTTAAAGTTAACCACATTAGTTAATACTTGTTTGCACCGGTTTACGTTTTTATTTTAAAAAAATCAGCGTTCTGTTTCACGTTTTTCTAGATTTTTCTTCTACATTTTTTAAATTCAATTGGATTTAGTGGTCAATAAATTGTTGATGGTTTTCTAAATCTAAATTTAGTGCCTCGCTTAGTCATAATGATTAATACATCTTCTTTCCTAGATGCGATGTCGTAAACCAATAGTAAAATTAGTGTTAATCAACAAAATTTAGTTGTCAAACATGGTTACTCAAATATCAGATCACAGATCGAGTCTGTCTACTCGCTTGTTCGTTCATTTCGTGTTATAGGGAAGGTCCGATTGCTTTCATTCATGCACCATGAGTGGCCTGCATGGACTTGGTGGCCTTTATCGCGTTATAAATGTGGATGGGAAAGCACGTGAAGTCGAAGTCCTCTTGTTAATGATAGCCTTTATTTGAGCTAGATACGAGTTGTTTTTCCATTTTTCATCCTTAAATGTATTTTTCCAGTAGATGTACGAAGGACAGAAAATGATTGGTGGGGATTGAACGTCAATGAATGAATGAATAATGTTATCATATTTGTCTTGCCAATAGGTCCGACTTCAAACCCAGAGCCCTGACAATCTAAAATACAGAGGAACGTTTCATTGTCTTAGCACAATTGTGAAACAAGAATCGGTAATCATCTATTAGATCAAATACCTAAATTACAATTTGTTTTAAAGATGACAAATATTTTATTTTTGAATATTTTCCTCTAATAGTTCTTAGGAGTGTACAAAGGAATTTCTTCCCCTTTGGTAGGAGTTGCGGGAGTCAATGCCCTTATTTTTGGAGTTTATGGAGCCCTTCGACCGTATGTCAGTGGATCCCCTGGGAACGATGCATTATGGGCACACTTTGCAGCAGGCTCCATTTCTGGGGCAGTTCAATCCTTTGTCGCATCCCCCATGGAGTTAGTCAAGACTCGAATGCAGATAAACGAATCTAGTCCTTCAGCCAAGGCACCAAGTTCTTGGGATGTTCTTCGTGGAATCTACCGAAATGAGGGTGGCCTCTTCAGAGGAGTCTTTAAGGGCTGGGCTGTAACTCTAACTAGGGAGATACCGGGTTTTGGAACCTATTTCGCTACATACGAAGCTCTAACTTCTAAAAGTGAGTGTCCCCCACTGGAAATATATGGCTGCAAAGATTTTGTCCTTGTAGAGGCATTCTTAACATAAAATTAACGTCACAGGTGGCCAACAAGTTGGCACATTTGGAATGATGATGGCCGGTGGAATGGCAGGTGTATTCTCGTGGATTGTCACTTTCCCCATTGATGTCGTGAAGACCCGGTTACAATGCGATGTCTCTGGAAAATACTCAGGAGCTATTGATTGTTTCAAGAAAACGTATGCTGCCGAAGGACATAAAGCCTTTTCCCGTGGCCTTGTCTCCACAATCCTTCGAGCTTTCCCAACAAATGCTGCCACTTTCACTGTGGTTACATGGATTATGAGGTAGGTTTTTTTTCCTTTGTAAATACTATTTCTGCCACTAAGGTGTCATGCCATATTTCTCCTACACGGGTTCACTATCACCCCAGTCCTCAAGACGCTGCTTTTCCCAGCCTTTGATGTCATTAGAGACAAAAAAATCAGACATACCATACACATAAGACGATGCTCCAACGATAAAGCTATACTAAATTCAATTTAAGAGTCAATATTTCTTCCCTGTCGTAAAAAATCTCATATCTTTCCAGCTCCACCAAGAGCCAAATAATGTCTCTTTACATAAGAGTATGTTTTGCACATTGCGAAACATTTCCAGTTTTATCATAAAACTTCTCTACCCTGCTATAAATTGTAGGAACTGTTGACTACATGACTTTTATGTATAAGTAACTTCTTTATCTTAAAACTTGATAATACGCGAGATTTCATGCTAGGAATGAACGTCAAAGTCAAAAGGGTGAAGTTGAAGGGACTTTTAATTCAGATTTTTTCTGAGATTAGAAACCTCTTATCATCAAGCTTGTTTTGCAATATTTCATCTGGAGAAACAATCAAAAAGTCTTATGGAATCTATGTTTTTTAGATGTCAGAAGTAGTACAAAACTCATTACAAATGTCGTTTTTCATTTCCAGATGGGCAGACGAGAGAAACGGTAACTGTGTAGACGACGGGAGACAATACGTGGAAGGGCTTTTACGAGAAAGTGCTAACCTTCAGGAGAGGATCAAAGACTCAATTACCCAGCAACTACCTCACTATCATGGATACATGTCATTGTCAAATAGCTGTGCAGCCATGGTCGCCAAGAATAGCCAGTCTAGTCGCACCTATTTCAACTTTTATGACATGGTCCAAAACAGCCCAGTCTCAGACGGGGAGACAGGAAAGGGAAACGGTTTAATAAGGGAAAAAATGTTGGAGGCATTTAATCAGCAAAAGCTTCATTCCACGTCTTGCGATTCTAGAATTCTAAGAAATAATAGCGATAGTAATATTCAACTTAGTTTTAGAATAAGTAGTAACGAGGATTCCAATGATGAAGCCTTAGGAGCCGGCGAAAGCCAGAATCAACATACCAACCGATTAATTGTCTCAGATAAAGAGCTTTCTCACGGAACGAGTGCACTTCCTGTGGAACTAGCTACACCTGCCTCCCATAACAATCAAAATTTAAATACCCTGTCCGAAGTCCTTGACATCCCAGTTCACATTTTACAAGTTGCTGCCGCCAATGCTAATTCTAGTACTGTTAATCCTAGCATTCATGACAGTAAGGAGACATTAAGTCAAGAAAGTCGAAGTATAACTCCTGCCATGAGTACAGCAGGATCCTGGAGTCCTTCAAGTAGAACTTTGAACCTTAGATCAATTGTTGAAGGATGGCTGTTGAATAACAATGTTCCCGGAATTACTTTATGCAGATGCTCGGATGAGACTTGCGTTTGCAGTTCTTAAACAAATGTTTGACAAAGGTGTTGTTCATCCTGATAGGGAATATGCTTAGAGATAGTTAATCTTAAAGGATCCCAGGATTGAGCTTAATGTCTTGTGGACTTCCGTTACAGCTCGAAGGGCAGGTTTAGGTGGACTTATGAACAACGTATATTATTTTCAATTTCTGTGAGTAATAATTTCCAGATTTGCATTTAAAAATAAACCTAAAATGAGATTTTCTTCTTTGAACTTCTGAGGATGTCCCAATCTCCGGTAAATTTTGTCAGTCAGTAATGAGATTTATATTTGGTTGCGAAGCAAAACAGTCTTCATCTCCTCTAAGGGCTTCCTTTGTCCTTATTTTAATAATGACGCCGAATGTTCCCATATATTAAAACTCGTCACCAGAGCTCCTAGCACCTCGAGATTTTTTAGATAGATCGTTCCTTATGATTTTGCTAATAATATGACAGTACGATTATATTTTTACCAAAACTGTCAAATACAGTACAAGAATATTTAAATGCTTATTACCTAACTAGTTAAAATATTTAATTCTAAGGTGTAATAATAAGTTTTAGTTTTGTTTGTTAAAGTTTTTCATTGCTTGTGAAGTTGCCGAAAAGACAAATAAAAAAGTCATCTCTACGAAAAAGAAATGTATGTGAAATAACTTACGATATGTATTAGTAAACGGTTTCAAGACAGAATCATAATTCAAGACTCTTGAAAGATTACATCGCCTCCATAAAACAACATCCCATCTTTCCCATCAATCCATCCAGCATTTATATTTTCTGGTTTCCCTATTGAGGAAATTTTTTTATAACAATACATAATATGCCTTCTTCCATAACATACAAACTCACAGGCATCATCAAGGTACATCACCTCTACTGGCATGTCTAAGATATCTATAAATCATTTATTTTGATGTTACGGACAATTGGCTATTAACTCTATATGGATACAGTAATGGCCTAACTTCCTTAAACTTCTGCTTCCATTTCATGCACAAGACAGTCAACAGTTTTCTATGTTACCTTTTACATTATTACAAGATTCAGTTTACCTTACCCAGGTAGACTGTCTTCTTGAATTGCCTTGAACATGATTTCCCCTCTCTCAGTTCTTATTTAATGGACGATTGCACCTGTCTGTCGTCCCCAGTTCCCCTAAGAACATTATTTCCCTTCGGATAGACTGGCTTTGCCAGCCATTGCATCCATATAGGCATTCATAATACCAGGACAAGCTTAGATTTTAGATGGTTTCTTCAGAAGGAATACTTTTACAAATACGAAAGGTAAAATATCCTGATGACTAGGGTACTCGTTTTTATGCCTCGCAGCTCGCTCACCTGAAGGAATTCCTGAGATTGAATCCGACGAATGATTTTATTACATTGCTTCCAACAACCTCTCCATGGGATCCAGCCAAAGAAGGTTGGAAGGACCTACAGCTTGTATGTATTCGTATATTGAATCAAAGTTGATAATAATGCATGAGGATGTCTTGATGTCTTGAAGTCAAGGTTTACCCTGAGGGACTTCTTGTGCATTTGTACATGTCGGCTGTATGAAGATATGAGAAACAAGCAAGTTTACCTCGTAGGAAATAAATGTCTTGGGCTCAAAGCTATGGCTTTAACATACAATGGATGCCTTTGAGTTTTTTTAGTCATCATCTTGAAGCTAAAAGGGAGGTTAGTTGGAGTTGTTACGTTGCTGTCCATCCCTATGTGTATTGAATCCATATGTTTTATTTGTGTATATCTTGGGCACATATCTAAGACTCTCTGGGGATGAATACCTACACAATCCTGCAGTACTGCCAACAACTAGCACCTACCTTTGAGATGATTGTTGGTTGAGAGTTGAGATCGAGACTACAGAGATTACTGTATCATCACATCACATCACTGTATACTGTTTGGTCTGAGGTCTGATTATCTAAACCTTGGTTGGATTGGACCTATCGGGATTGTGGTTGTGGTGTATTGGTATCTCTTCATATTGGAAAGTGAAAGGTCGAAACTATGAGATAAGACAACATTTTTTTAAGAGCTGAAAAATTATTATTAAATCCCTAAATGTTTGTTTAAAATCTTGGCAGTTTTTGGCCTGTGAATTGGATTATAGTTATACTTACGGCAAAACTCTAGGTCCTTTACGGACTGACAGAAGTGAGAATGGCTAACATGAACCCAAATAATTTTCGTGGTAGTTCAAATTCTAATAATCCTAACAATCCGAATAATCCGATAGCCCCGGTACCAAATCATAGTGGGGGTAGCCATTCCAGTAGTAGTAGTACTAGTAGCCATCAGTTTCACGATGATCTCACTAATCCGGGGGCGCTAATGAAAGCTCCCCGCTCCGGTCCTATTGATCTTACACGGTTAAGCCAACAAGAGTTAATGCAGAGGGTTCGAAAACTTGAAGCTGATTTACTGAAACTAGCATCAGATCATAATCACATGATACGGGAGGCTAATCATCGAATTCAGGTATGAAGATACGATTATGTGATCTAGTCGTTTGATTACTTATCAACACAAATCTGAGTGTCTGGCTCAACATGCTTCTTCACGCTTAATGATTTCCATCCCAC
>JAQFZA010001158.1:0-10510 GCA_034695115.1 Desoria olivacea
ACTAAAAAACTGCTCTCTAAAATTGCTTGTTCGCTTAAGTGGGACAAAATTTTAGGACAGCAACGTGTCCCACTCATGCAAACTAAGGTGTATACGAATGTATAAAACAACTGAAGGCACTTAATTGAAGGGCTTTCCACTAACAGATTCTCACTTAACTGGATTCAGGTGGAATACCAAAACATTGTATTCTTTTTTGAAATTGGACTTCGAAATGCTTTTTAAAAAATCTCATACGGCGCATTCAATATTTTGTAATTTTTCCAAGAGCTTTTAAACTTTTCAATCCATTTGAGTTAAGACGTTAAGCATTAAAATATTTTTTGCTTGATCTACTTTTCACATCATTTTCAATGTATTAATTTTAAACACATATATTTATGATTTATGATATCCCGAATTTCCGAAATCGTTTCTAACCAGTTACTTGATTATTTTTGGCTTAGCTGAAATAAAGATGAACTGACAAGGCTGTGGGAGGAAGATTGCAAATTTAAAGCAAAGTTCGAATGTTTCCCAAGGGAGGGGAAACTAAACATCTGCCTTTGCACGGAAAGACGGGTAGCCCCGAATAAAACCTATCCGACCTTGACAGAGTTCATTGAGTCCATGCGGCCTCCCGGGTTGTAGGAAAGGGCATTCGCCCAGTTACGTCTTTCTGACATCGGGTGGTGTATCCTTGATATCCGGGTAGCTAAAGTGGCTGAAGGTTGAATCCATAGTTTTTGAGATAATAGGTTTCAGGGATACCAGGGGGATTTTGGATGTAACGGAGATCAAATGTGACAAGTTGAATGCACTCCACTTCAACTCCATAGCAGTTTGGAAGTTTAACTTTTGCCTTGTTTACAGCTTTTGTAGTTATGCATGCTTATGTAAACATATGATGAGCTCGTGATTATGACTTACCTTGTAAAACAACTTTCAGTATTCTAATTTGACCAAATACCACCAATTTATGTGCATATGATATAATAAAGATGTGTTAAGCATTTAATCCACATTTTCATATATTAAAGAGAAGAAAGATAAATCAACCGAGGCAAAGGTAATTCCTGTTAAATTAAAAAAATTAGTATACGAGGTTGAGATTAAATTAATCAGAAATAATGTTTCTAACGGATTTGGTTGAAATCATCAATAAATCATTTTATTGACGAACTTTTATGTAAATTTTATTTTACTTTTTTAACGCAGAGAAATGCTTAGACTGCGTTCCAATTACAAAAAACAGTCCGGTTTCTTAAGAGACTAAAGGAAAAGTTTAGAGTTTGTAAAGTTATGATTTAACTGAGGATTCCAAGCAGTAATTATTAAATATATTTATATCATTTCATACATTGAATTTCACAAGAGCAAGTAATTTTTGATGAAGGGTAGAAAATTATTGTTACATACTTTGAGCCTGTAATCGGTTTGCTTTTGTCAAAAGTTGACATTATTATCAGGAACTATTAAAACGGCATCCATTTGATGAAGTCTCCTCCTAATCAACATCAACTTCAGTATATCAGATCATTGAACTTTTTTGTTATTATAAAAGATTCTCCTGGATGTTCAAAATAGATGTCCTGTCTAATTTGCACCCAAGTCATTTTTCCATGAATTGTTTATTAAAATGGAGATGACATTTGCCTACTAAACAGTATGCAGAATTACAATTTTAGCTCGCAGTACCATTAATGCATATGTATACATACCACCCTTATTTGCAGCACTTAAGAAGTGTCAACGTAACGGAATTTGTTACATGGCCTAGTTTCCAACGAGGACAGTAAACAAGTCGTAGATAAAAACTTTAAGGAAATACTTTTTTTTATTCATGACTACCTAAACTCTCCTCTCAACTTATTTTGACATTTACATTTTCTTTTCTAATTAGAACCATTAATTGACCCCATAAGGCCACAATCAACGGAGACAGAATTTGAGTTTTGAAGCCCTGATGGAGGAAAATGAAATAAAAAATCAGTAAATTAAGTGCACAAGGCAATCAATTTAGAAACGTTGATGTTTTTAATGAAAGAAAGATGAAAGGGTGAATTGAGAGTTTGGACGGTTGGAGTGGTTGGACAAATGTTGAAGGATGATTGATGAATGATGAGGGGGCAGAGTGATGAATGGAATTATTTACAGTATCCCACTTTTGCTTCTTCAGGGGATGTTCATAAGTCGTGGTTGGGAATAATTTCACTATACTTTCTGGCCTTACAGATTTCAATAGTTTTCTAAGGTGGACAGACTACCTTCCGATGTTCCTATTCGAGGCTACCTGGATAAAATATACGCTGTATAGGAGTATCTTATTGCATTATCTCTAATCAGTCTGTAATCAGTTTATTTAAGAAAGACCGAATCCCCATTTCAGTTTCAAAGCATGGGTTAAAGTTTTGTAACTGTAACTTCTGATCTCTTTAAATTTTAAATTTCTGACCTCACGTCAATGTATGTATAAGGCCCCCTTCCTCCCTCACCAACTAATAGCCAAAATAACCTTGGTGGCATTTGTACGCGGTTATCGCGGTCAGTCGGTCCAAACTCCCAGAGGCCAATCATTTAAAAAAACACATCCAGCTATGGAATATACATTGAATATGTATACTTTTTTTAAAACATGGGCTATTAAGTTTATGAGCAGTCCAAACAAATTCAATAATCCTCGGAAGCTGAGGTTCTTTCTAATAAATTTATTAATGATTACTGAAGCGTGTATGAAAACAGGTTAGCCGATCTGATATGTCGTCGGGGCAATGAATGAATGAATGCAAGTCTAATTTATTGGAATAGATTCCAGATCTTTAATTGAAATCTTTTTCAATTCAGGCATCCAACTTCCAAAACCTCCTTTCAATCAATAAAAAAATGTTTAAAAAAAATCCTCCAAAATCCAATGGGACAATGCTCTCTAGTGCAGTCACTTAACTATATTATGGAACTCCATTCACAAAAACCCCCTTGTACACACTATTCAGTCACTCCTATAACGGAGCTCAGCAGGGAGGAAGGTTGCCCTGTACATAAAAAACAGCCTTTATTAAGGAACCATACGGTTTTCATTAACCATTTATTAATGATGAATTAAATTGAAAAAGCCCCGAGTGTCCATCTCAATCTGGAGGATCTTAATGATGCGCTGTGCTGAACGGGAGAGATGACGATCCACAATTATCGGCCTAGCCATGGGGAACCTACGGTTCTAAAGATGAGAAAAGGGGTAGCAATAATTGCCTCAAATGTTTCAGAAGTTTTTATCATTTATATTGAATGGGAATCCATATCCCTCACGGGTAGGTGTGGCTGCTTAAAACGGATTGTAATTATATTAGCGTCAATGTCTGTCGTCCGAATGCGAGACATTACAGATTAGAGATTTGATCTGCATTCTTTACAAAGGTCATCTTGTCATATTTAATAGAGATGGGAAAAACGTTAGAGAAGGAAGACGGTGTAAAATAGTAAGGAGGATTTCACACTTCATAAGTCTCAATTTTCCACTTGGTCATCATTTCATAAGCGATTTGGGGGAATATCATTCCAAATTTGTTCCCAGAGATTCAATTTCGTTGACATCTGAATTCATGACCTCCAATTCCCAACTCCCAGAGGTTTTTCACTCTTCACATAAATTGGTTATAGTATGTACATGAAAGCTCATGAGGTCAATAGCCAGTTGAGGGTCACACAGTTTGCCAACTGTCAAATTCATACCGCAAAATCAACCTTTCACCGCTTTGTAAAGCCGTCAAAGAAATTTCATGTAGTCAGTTGCCATACAAGTTGGAAAGTTCATCCATACATCTGAAGGAGTAAACTAATAGGTAAACAAATTATACTTCACTTAAGAGAAAATCAAATCCGTATCCTGTAAACAGGAGTGGCGGACAACTTGACACTTGCCAAATCAACAAGTAAAATACAGAATAACATCGAGACTGAGTAAATATATTCCGTATGTACTTCTCTCATCTGTAGAAACCAGCCTTTGATCTATCCTCATACATGTATCATGCATGTGTACGGCTATCATGCTGCCAATGCCAGACTGCCAAAATATTGAGAAGAACTGGGCATTTCGGATCTAAAAACTTCTTGTGAATATTCGCAACAGGAGGGAAGTGATGCTATGATTCTGACGGCCACCGATGCTTGACCTCCGATTACAATCCTAAGGTTGAAGGTCGGAGTATGTATTGAATTGTCAAAGTGAGACGTAGGTTGTAATTTGGTCGGGAACCTTCTCAACATAACAGGCAAATGGCAAAAGAAGAAGAAGACGGATAACAAACTAACAACCCCAATTTGCGAATAGCAAGTTCAAGGCTGGTCACACTTTTCATCCTTTGTGGACTTTGCCTTGACGGTGGCATATTATTGCTCAACAGCAACATGTTTCCGAAAGCCACAAAAGTCTGCTTTCTGCATGTTCTCTGCCTTATCCTCTCAAATCTACTTCATTTATTTCTATCACATTTTTATTAGCCGGAGTTACATATGTATGAATTAACCTTCGTTTCCATTTCCATCAACAACCTTAACTCCTTTCATCCAGTTCGTACAATGTATCGGATATGTCTACTCTCTTGTGACTCCAACTGCCAAAGGCTTCCTTTCACCGAACTTTACCCGTAATTACGAATTAAATTCGAGGACAGTCAATCCTTTGTCCATATTTTTATTACTATTCCACAGGACCTTGACTCCATACTGCATGTCCATACTGCAACCTTTACGGTTTTCAACCGGTACGAATGTCAATGAACATGTCAACTAAATGACCAATTTATCCCTATATATAATTGGCGTCTCAACTCTGTAAGCTTATGCATTTTAAAGCTATTCACAATTTAAGAAATTTATATACTTAAATTGAAAAAGAATTAGGAATATGACGACAGCTTATGATTTTGGACGATGGACAAGTAAATTCCAAACTATCCGAGTCGGTGAGCCGGTCTCTCTCACTACTTGCCATCGGGTTTCGAAATCCTAAAATTCCTGCAACTTTAAGAGTCTGGTTGTAGTCAAATAGTTGTATAACAAATTACAAATATATTAAAACTGTGGACATGAAGAATAAAACAAGGGTTTCAATACTGAGAAAGATTCTAACTTATTTTCTGCATCCGTTCTCACTACCTTACACAATTATGTCTAATGATTACAAATGATAAGAAGACAAGTGTTGACCTTTATATACAGAATGCATGCAAAAGATTGAAATGTTATTGAGTCATTAAAAAAAGTTTTCCTTTATATTTGTATTCCAAGTAGCCAAACTAATTCTAGACATCGATACATTTCCGCAGATGTCAATACCTTTTCGCTTGTTCATTCTAGGGGCTTCATCATGACGTCTTGTTTTTGTTTGTCCCGTGTCAGTTACACATCCGTCGTAATGAACATGAACACATACACAAGTATCGGCACCTAAATATAAACACCCGGTCATCTAATATCATGTTCCCATCCCACCACTGAATCCTACCTATTAGTTTTGATATGACTTTTGCAGGATATTTTGGTCTTTTCAGGTGGGGGTCAAGGTGACTGCGGAGTATTCTCGTCATAAATCGATATTGGGAAACGCCATTCAAATACGTGAATGACCCATTGAACCCCACCAGGTGGTGGTGGTCATTGTACTGAATGCAATGTCGTAGAAGAAGATAATCTCAAAGTTCAATTTCAGAACACGTCATTCTGTGCTGCCGACCATCTGATTGTGAGTAGTTTAAAAGCGATGCCCCCTCATGTGCCATATACTGTTTTGCATAGGGACTTCAGATGTCAACCCTCGAGTTGTCAAAGCCCCTCTATAGCATCAATGATATTCACTTCGTAAGGAAGCAATCACTCGCCCAGGCTTATAAATCACCCACAATCCTTAACCAAATTGTGCAGCTTTAACTAACGACGATTTTTACTTACCAATATTCCTATGTATTTACCTCTGTGAACCGTAAATTCGGTTTCCGACAAAGTTTTCAGTGACATTGAGGGGTTGAAAGGTTGACGGTGTCCTTCAATATGTACGAAATGTCTATTTTAGGAATGAAATCTCTCCTAGACTCTCCATACTCTCTCAAGAACGAATTAAATCAACTCCCACTCAATGTTGACAAGGCTACTGACTAGAGGAGATTATAAATGTAGTGACTTTCTGCTCTACCTACCTAAGCCTAGGAGTTGCATACAAGTCCTTGCTACAAGACGTCAATCCAAGAATCCCAATTCATAATTGAATTAACATTTCCCTTGCCATAAATAAATCTGTTCGGGATGTACGTAGAAGCCAGAAGGATCATGTCCATAGGGTCCCTCAATTCTGAAGTTAAAATAAGACAAGATCGGATATACAATTATTCCACCAATTCTGCTTGCCAATGCCTTATGAAGTCATTTGAAATGCATCCGATCTCTTACTGAATAAAACATATACGACCGACATCATAGGGAAAACCCACGTCTTCATGTTGCATATATTTACAATAATATTATTACGAGCTATAGAAATCAGAGGGGTAGAATTAGAAAGTGACGCCTTAGAGAGTCTGACCGATTGATACCCTGCTAATATAGTATTATCATTATACCATTATCAGAACTGCTGGTTTTCTTCAAAGGACAAGAATAAACTGGTACCAGCTTATCCAAATTGTATACACAAAAAATGACAAATGTGCATGGAAAAAGTTAAAAGTCGTATGCTAAAAACCTACTTGAACATTTTGCATCTATTCTATGGAATCTATTCAATCATACTAAACATTATTTTTGTTAACAAGTTTCAAATTCTATGAAACGGATATTTTTTCTTAGTTTACTTTCCGTCATGTCCCTCAGAAGGGGAATTGGCTGATCCAATATGTGATGGGTTTAAAATAGGAAATGTGGTTGGGGAAAGTGAAGAGAAAGTTAGGCTGGAATAATGAGAAGATTGTTTGTGTGTGAGTGTGACTGACTGCCTGCACTTCTTTCGCTCGGCCAAGCTTTTCCATTTAAATTCTTGAGGACATTTGCATTGCAGTTCCATAGGAATTCTCTCCTTCCTTCACACTCAATCACCTTTCACTACAAATTTACACATCCTCCACACACCCCCGACCAACAGACGACCAACTGAACTGTTCAGCCAACATATGCATCAGCACTTTACACAACAAGTCAAGTACCAAACGCCAACTCATCCATTCTGGAATTCTAAGCTTCATGCCCTTTTAACTTCAGGCGGTGGAAGAATCAACAGTTTCCTCAAATTCTCAAATTCGGAGTTTAGGGGACATGGAATCTGTAGACTTCGGGGCTGGTGGAGTGTACACTGCCTTCATGTACGGTGATTCGATGCCCTCTTTCTCAGTATGTTAAATATGGACAAGTTGGCTTGGATGGTTTGGAATCACTGGAGGCTATTCCAGTTATTTGACGCTTCATTGCACTTCACATCCGCTCCACCACCGACTCCATTTCCATCTCACCTACCCCGGAAGAGACTTCGAACCTCACAATTTGTCCTAATCCATTTTGTAGTCCATTATCAATTGTCAATCTATTGTAGTTTGGGTTAATTTGAAATAATTACTCATTGTATGTACTGAAGAGTAAATCTATTTCGGAAGGATGCCAGGCTTCTTTTGTCTTCCAAGCGTTGTGAGCTACCATACTTGGCTTTATGCAACATTTATTTATGCACTGAACGCTTAGAACTTGGAATTTAAATATCTTCCGGCTAATCGGAGTTCGTAGTTCAGGGTCGTCTTTAAAAAGTGAATGTTTTCCAACAGAAGTAAGAAATTAGAATATAGAAAGTTTAACAATTTCTGGGTTGTTTTTCAGTTGTTTTCGACAAACTGATTAAAACATAAAATAAACTCATCGATATAGACGAGTAGGAAAAACATAGAATATTTATTATTCCTATGGATCCAAGAGTGCACATCCATGGCGCTGCAGTCAACACGCGTTTTGAGGATTTCCAAAAATTTTAACATCACGATATTTTATTTGTCGCAGGATTTACCTCTCCATGAACCTAAAGTCCTACTTTAACAGAATCCTCAAAACGCGTTTTTGGCAGTAGTTCCAATGTACGCCGTTGTGCACTCTTGGACCCACACAGATAATAAGCAGAACAAAATCCTTTAAACTCATCGATGAATATGAGAAAATGAAGGAAACTCATCGAAGCTCAAAAACTGGAATTGAAAGAATAAGTTGATGGCAGACTTGACGAAATGTACCCCACGCCATCTCACCCTCTTCCAGCTTTATACAAAATGCTACGCAATCCAGAATCTGAGAAAACGAACTCAACTTGGCATTATAAATTATTCCTCCAAACTTGCAAGCTTACATTATTAGTTTAAACACCTTGGAACTTTAATGGAAATGAATAATGTATATTCATATACATGGCCTACAAAGACAGTGAATAATGTACAACGTTCTGTAATTATGAAACCTGAAGTTCGTCCAGTGTAATTTCATAAAAGATGTATGAGCTACGAATTCATATAAATAAAAACTAACGTTCTTAATAACTCCTTCATCATTGGATAGCTGAGCTGGAATTCCTATCCCAAGCTCATAAACTAATGAACGAGCTAGGCTGACCCTGCGTCTGTTAGACAACTACTATGTTGCTGAACTAAAATTATCTTTACAGTTCCTTAATAAGACAGTTAGGCTTGAATAGTTAGGGTTGAAGATTGAAGATGCTAGAATGTGCATAGAGAATGTAAAATAAATGTTCAAGCCAATACAGATATCTTTAATTAATAAAACTCAGTTATAGACTCATGATTGATTAAGGCCACAAACTGATAAAGTTTTATTCCGGTCCATTCAAGCATATTAGAATTCCAACCCTTGAAGTGTAAATTTCAAAATTTCAAAAATCTAATTTACCAAAATTGTTAGACTTGAAACAGGTATGTGGTGGCAGTAAGTTTCATTAATATTAATTAGTTCGCTCTCCAATCTTGCAAGTCCGAATTTTTGATAAGTATTAAACTGAAGAAAATTTACAGTTCAAACAGAATTCTCTAAAGTAGATAATTCACCTTCGAGACATTAAAATTGAAGAAGTTTGACTCACTAAAACTTCTCTGTTCGTCAAAAAGACATACCGAAAATAATCTGAATAACGTGGAATGTTATTTGTGAAATTTGGACTGATTCCAGTCAGATTCAATGGAGTTTGTATTAACAAGTATTGCAAACGGTAAGAACCGGATGCCGATGAAATGCTGAGTGGAGGGGAAAGCAGGGCTATTGACTCTTTTAGAAATCTCCAGTTTTTTGTTACAATTAGTTTGTAGTGAATTTTAAGTATCAAAAGTTAACATGGCACTTCTACATTGGGCTGATCCGTTGTCAAATACAAGTCAACTCAATTCATAATTTTCATACGCAATGTGGACTTGAGAGTCAAGATCACCTCCGATCGTAAATATTCAAGACAGGATGCTTATTGGTTTTAAATAATTCCAAGATTCCAGGAAATAAAGCCAAACACAACCCTCCCACAACATAGTGTTACACCCTTGCATATTAAATGTAAGTAGTTGTTGTTGCTGCTGAGTTAACGTTAAATCGGAGGCGAGCCTTGATTTTCATAATCAAGACGAGAGAAAAAAAACTTCTGATAGACCTTAGGTCATAGTTGACATCCACTCAAAAGGTAGGCTCAAGATTTACAACAACGAAGATAATCAAATCAAGGGAGTTAGGACGATAACCAGGGAGGAGAGTGATTACGAATCACACACAAAGTCTCCATGGATTAGATATGCAAATCTTGTCGATACCTTCTTTTACTATCGTCAGTCTGTAAATCAAACCCTAGACCAATATCTATAAATAATGAAAAGAAAGATAGTCATATGTACCAAAAACCATGATAATCTTAAGGTCAAAGGCTCCCATTTTTCATACTGAACAGGTGATGTGGAAGTAATTGTTGAACTTCTAGCATGTGAGGCGATTATCATTGATGAAGAAGTTGAGGATAAACAGATATATTATTATTACTATCCTTTTGCACGAGAATAATAACAAAACCTTACTGAAAATGTATAAACGATTTATGCATTAATCGATTACATTCGAGAGTAAAATCAAAATTCACCACGTGTCTGGATCTCTGGCTACCTACACAGGTTAGTTGAGTATGCTTTATTAATATTAAGCTTTCCAAAGTTAATCTGCAAATAAATTCGGTTTTTAAGGATCCATAAAATGAAACTTTGTATCCACTACTCATCTAATCAAAATCTACGTTACCTTTGTGCTCACCACTCACCAAACTACACTAACAACAATTTATCAACAAATTTAAGGCCACATACATATGCTCTGCAACTAAATTGGTGAATAAATTATCTTATGAGCTATTATTTATGATTTACAAATATCAAAAGTTGCATAAACAAAACGATAGGTAGTCTAATCCCATGAGTGACAACTGGTATACAATTCATTTAATCATCAACATCAACTGGACACAATTATT